>CM046427.1:12293474-12549643 GCA_025506505.1 Flaveria sonorensis | reverse complement strand
TTGTAAGGACCATTTATGTCATTTAAGAAACTATATGGGGTGTTTATGAATGTTTCTTTTATTGTGCATTAATTCATTAATTTAAGATTTAATAATTTATTTTTACTATAATAAACATAATATAATAGTCAAAATAAAATAAAAATGATAATAATAATAGAAATAATAATTTGTAAAAGTTAAATAATTAATAAGTTAGAATAATGTTTAAAAACTTAAAAGTTTAATTAAGTTGAGGGGCCTTAGTGATAAATCTGAAAGTTTTAAGCATAAATTAATAAAAGTTCAAACTGCAGGGACCAAACGTGTAACTTTTAAAATCACCCAAACCCCCCCTCACCGTCGACCTCACTCCGGCAACCCTCGGCCGACCTCCGGCGAAGTCCAAACGCGACTAAAACGCGTAAAATCAAACCCCAATCGTTTCTAACCGTTTCGTGAGCGTGATTCGAACTCATTGAAGGACTTTAATTGGGTTTTAAACGCGGTTAAAAGAGTATTCTAAACTCGAGTAACCGATTACCTCAACCATGAATCGTTCGTCAATAAAAACCAGTTAATAATCTAATTAATTGAACCTACGCAATCGTTAACCGTTTCTAATCTATTACTAAGTGCAATTTCAGTCTAAACACCTGAGATCAACACAATCGATTATCATTATTCACGGCTTCTCATACCTAATCGAACCCCTTTCTCTCCACATTATCACCTCCAATTGATAGAGGGTTTGATTCGTGACTGTCCGTTGAACCTTCACACGAGTTCAATTTGGTTAACATCAACAATTCCATATCAAACGAATCCAAGCCTCGGTCGCGGCTCATCTGTATCTGTTCTTACCAATATAATCTTCAACTCGGGTAATTAAACACAGTTACCTACTCGTTTTTACATGGGGAACAAAAGCCCCATGATTATCATCGTTATCAATATCGATTTATGCTTCAATTTGATTCAAATCGTTCTAGGGTTTATCTGGAAATTGGGGGTTTCTGTAGTTGTAGCTTTTAAGAATTAAAAACCAACTCTTACCAGGCTTAGGCGCCCTCGCCTACTGGTTAAGAGCCCATGTTTCATCCTTGGGGTCCCGGGTTCGAACCCGGGCACCCTCAATATTTTTTTAAACACGTTTTTTTAGCAATTTTAATTACAGAAAATTTTAATTATTATAGAAAACATTTTTGTTAACTTTAACAATTTCTAAGAGCACCAAATTATTTCTGTAATTTTTAAATTTAAATATTTATATACGTTTTTAATAAAACAATATAATAAATGTCATTTTTAGTTTATTTTTTTGTAAAATGGACTTTAAATGATAGTTTTAATGTAATAAATTATTATTGGTTCATACGTTACTTTTAATTATTGTTTAAATCATGTTTACATCAAATGATTAATAAAAAAAAAAAATCATTTAAACTTTATATTTAAACTTTACCATTATTATAAATGATATAATTGCATTTCTTCATATTAAATTACTTAAATGGTGTAATTCTTTTCGTTGAATCAAAATATAAGTGAATCCATTATTTAATTCTTTTGTTCACCAAAACCCCAAATTTCTATTGAAACCCTAGTTCACGTATGAGTCATTAAACTTATCTTTAGACTTAATCTTGGAATATATACGTTTAGGTATCTTGTAAAAAGGAATCGTTGGAGCACTACTTAATTACTTGTTATTACCTTTAACACCAACTTATATCATGTGAGTTTTTCCATGCCCCTTTTTATTTTATTTCACACCTTTTGGGGTGAAACATGTTAACTTTATGAACTTGCACTTATAAACATCTTGATACTTGTAAATGCACGAGCAATTCATTTATAAACTTTGTCATGGTTATTTGTAATACTGCGAGCTTTATATGATGGATAATATATGTTGACAATCATTAACTATTGCTAGCCTGGCGACGTCATAGATCTATGGGCCTGACAAGCCTATTTGGTGCTAAAGCCGAGGTTATTGCCGGCTCCTAGTGTCGTAATCTTGAGCACTATGGGAACCAAGTACACTTAGCTAATCGTTAAACTTGTAAATGATATTCTTGGTCAAGGTTTGATTGTAGCTATATGTTATCTATAAACTTGCTTATTTCGTAACCATTGACATGAATTGCTACTTGTAAACTTTTATATATATATATATATATATATGTATGCTTAACCCATGGAAACTCACCAACTTTTAAAGTTGACCCTTTTATTTTTAACATGTTTCAGGAAATGCACAAGGTTGATGATTATCTTTGAGGCATGCCTACACCTAGGACTTGGACCTAGAAAAAATAAATAAAATAACTTGAGACTTGAAAGTTTAACTTTGTTTATCTTTGTTTGTTGAGACATTTGGTTGTAAGGTTTATTTCAACTATTAAATTTTATATTTACAATTTATGGTAGTGTTATGTGGCTGTGAACAATCTTAACCCTCACATCTCGACGTTTCCGCCGTTAAGGTTGGGGTGTGACAGATTGGTATCAGAGCCCATAACTATAGGGATTTAGGTTATTAGAAATGGTGACCTAGACTATAGTTGATGCATGAACCTCATAAGAAAAATCTTTATGATCTTGTAATATATTTTGTTGCATGCTACATAATGCTACTTGTTAAGGAGGGCTTCTTAATGTGCAACTTGATGCCTTTAGTTAGGATTACCTTATAATTGAGAAACTTGGTTGTCTTGTCTCCTCTAAAACTTATTCTTAATCCTTTATTCTCTCGGCGATGAAATATCTTAAACTTATTCTCGACGACACGGGGGAACGTAAGCTTTATATCAAAAGGTTCAAATCTTTAGACTTTATGACTAATCCATGAAAATCTCATCAAGGTTTTAATTCCATGAACCTAAAGAAATATTGTGTGACACATAGACACCTGTATTCTGGATTTCCTGGCAAAAAGCCTTCGGGCTAAGGTAAGCATTTCGCATAAATCCCGTGGGACTAGTTATGCTTACCTGGGGATTTCTGGGATGAGTGATAAACTATGGTCAATATACACAAGTTTCTAAGGCAATTGGAGTTAACTCACCTTGACGTGTCAACGTTTCCAAATGGTAATGCGTACCAAATGGAATCATTCCATATGTGTTTTACAAGTCTTGAAAAATCTTTGTTTTATTATCTTTATCTCCAAATTTCTGTGACTAACGTATTTTATATCCAGCATGTCTCGTCATCATGGAAAGCGTGGTAGCTCCGACCGCAAATTAGCCGCCATGATTGCCCGTCAAATGGCTGCCGTTATTCCGACCATGGTTGCCGAACTGAGTAGCACCTTGATGACCAACGCTAGTGACAACACTAATGGCAATGGGCAAGGAGAGAATAGTGCAAATCAAGGAAGAAACAACCAACCTGCACGTTTAAGCACTTCAACTCGTGCAAACCCACTAGCTTTAGTGGGAAGGAAGGAGCCACTGGACTTCTCGAGTGGTTTGAAAGTATGGAGAACACCTTCATCAACTGTGAGTGTCCCGAGGCACTCAAAGTCCGTTATGCCACAAGTGTTCTTCAACAAAGAGCACTTACGTGGTGGAATAGTGAGAAGAGGAATCGTGGTGCTGATGCTGTGTTGGCACTCACTTGGGAAGAATTCAAGAACATTGCCATCCAAAAGTTCTGCCCGAGAAGTGAGTTGCAAAAGCTGGAGGAGGAGTTTTGGAATCTCAAGCAAGATGGTGGAGATCATTTGGCCTATTCAACTAGGCATCACGAGTTGAGCATCCTGTTACCTCACATGGTTGACACTGTTCCTAGGAACATTGAGAAGTTCATCAAGGGGGTGCCACCTCAAATCCAAGATGCCGTGGTGGGAAGTAGACCCACAACTTTGGAAGATGCCATTACCATCACCGCTCAACTTACTGAAAACCATATTCGAGCGGGCACCTTGTCTGTCAAAGGGGCTAAAAAGACTGAAAAGGCGGTCCCTGAAGCAGCTAAGGAGAATAAGAATGAACCGTCTTACAACAACAAGAAACGCAAGTTCACACCGGCGCGTAATTTTGCAGTGGCTACACCCAAAGTACCTCAAAGACAACCCGCTCCTGGTACACAAGCACCTGCTGCTAGAACCTATGCTGGTCCTCTACCATTGTGCAATGTCTGTAAGTATCATCATGCGGGTAATACCCCGTGCCGTATCTGTACATTGTGTGGTAAGTATGGACATTTGGTGGCTACTTGTCACCGTGCACCAAACAATGCCGCGTTAGTTGCTAATCGTGCTTGCTACAACTGTGGGGAACCTGGTCATTTTCGCCCACAATGCCCTCGTCTTGCGGGTAACGTACCACAAGCTCGAGGACGTGCCTTCAACATCAATGCAAACCAAGCACAGGCTAACAACGATGTGGTGAACGGTATGTCAAAACCAACCCCAACTTTATGATCCAAGTTCTTTTGTTGCTTTACCTGTATCGTAAACGTCTTTAAAACTGAACAGGTATGTTTCTTATTAATAATTCTTATGCCTACGTTCTATTTGACTCTGGAGCCGATAAGAGTTTTGTCTCGATAGAATTTGAGCCTATACTTGCTAAGCCACATACGAAACTAGAAAGACCTCTTACTGTCGAAGTCGCCGATGGAGAACCCATCACCGTTGATGTCGTTATTCGTGATTGCATTTTGAGCCTAAACGAGCATGATTTCTTTATCGACCTTATTCCTATGAAACTTGGAAGCTTTGACGTTATCATTGGCATGGATTGGTTAGCCAAACATCATGCTGAAATTATTTGTTTCGAGAAGTGCATTCGAATTCCTTTGCCTTCGGGGGATACATTGAAGTATACGGCGAAAAATCATCCAAAGGACTCAAACTCATGTCGTGTACTCAAGCCCGAAAATGTCTAAGCAAGAATTACATGGCTTTCTTGGCTTACGTGGTCAACACGAAAGTCAAAGGGAATGATCTTAAGGAGGTCCCGATTGTACGAGACTTTCCTGAGGTGTTTCCCGATGACCTTAGCGGTTTACCTCCCGTGCGTGAAGTCGAGTTTAAGATCGATTTAATTCCGGGAGCGAACCCTGTGGCTAAATCACCATATCGACTTGCACCGTCAGAAATGCAAGAGCTAGCTAGTCAACTCCAAGAACTGTCCGACAAGGGCTTTATCCGACCTAGCTCATCGCCTTGGGGTGCACCTATTCTGTTCGTGAAGAAGAAAGATGGATCATTTCGTATGTGCATCGATTATCGTGAGCTTAACAAACTTACCATCAAGAACCGTTATCCTCTTCCTCGCATCGATGATCTTTTTGACCAACTTCAAGGAGCTGCTATTTTCTCAAAGATTGATTTACGTTCTGGCTATCATCAATTACGAGTTCATGATGATGATATCCCAAAAACTGCGTTCCGTACCCGATATGGACACTATGAGTTCATGGTGATGCCCTTTGGTTTAACGAATGCTCCTGCTGTCTTTATGGATCTCATGAATCGAGTATGCAAGCCGTATCTAGACAAGTTCGTGATTGTCTTTATTGACGACATACTTATATACTCCAAGTCCAAAACCGATCACGAACATCACCTGCGACAAGTTCTTGAGCTATTGAAGAAAGAACAACTATACGCAAAGTTCTCAAAGTGCGAATTTTGGCTTGAGGAGGTCCAATTTCTGGGACACGTGGTGAATAGTCAAGGGATTCACGTTGACCCTGCAAAGGTGGAAGCTGTGAAAAATTGGTGTGTTCCCACAACTCCAACCGAAGTTCGTTCTTTCCTTGGTCTTGCTGGCTATTATCGACGTTTCATTGCCAACTTCTCTCGAATCGCGAAACCGCTTACTTCCTTGACCCAAAAGAATAAACCATTCGAATGGGGGTCTGAACAAGAGGGAGCCTTTGAATCCTTAAAGCACAAGTTGTGTAATGCCCCTATATTGACCCTTCCCGATGGGAACGATGATTTCACCGTATATTGTGATGCATCTAAACAAGGCCTTGGTTGTGTTCTCATGCAACGAGGAAAGGTCATAGCATATGCATCGAGACAATTGAAGGTCCATGAGGTGAATTATACGACACATGATCTTGAACTTGGTGCTGTTGTTTTTGCCTTAAAGATTTGGAGGCATTACCTTTATGGGACGCAATGTATAGTCTACACCGATCACAAAAGCCTACAACACGTCTTCAATCAAAAGGATCTCAACATGAGACAACGACGTTGGGTTGAGTTGATTAGTGATTATGATTGTGACATTCGTTACCACCCTGGAAAGGCAAATGTCGTAGCCGATGCACTAAGTCGTAAGATTCATAATAAGATGGTCTCGTTTCAAGAAATTCGCGATCGACGACAATGGTTTGATATCTTGGGAGAATTTGATACTGAGATTCGTCTGGATGTTAATGAGACTACGGTGCTGCTACAAAATTTGAGGATTGAGAATGACATCGAGACTTGTATCATGGAGGCTCAACAAGCGGTTCAAGAAGGAGGGAGAAATGGGAGAGGAATTGGAGTACAATCTTCGAGCTCAACTAGAAACGAAACCCAACGGGTTGATGTATTTCTTGAATCGAATTTGGGTTCCAAACTGTGATAATCTTCGTACCTTTATCATGAATGAAGCTCATCAAACTCGTTACTCAATTCATCCTGGTTCCGATAAGATGTATATGGATCTGCGTGGTCAATACTGGTGGCCTGGAATGAAGAAAGACATAGCAACTTACGTAGCTAAGTGTCTTACGTGTACAAAGGTTAAAGCTGAACATCAACGTCCTAGTGGATTGCTTGAACAACCCGAGATTCCCATGTGGAAATGGGAACACATATCCATGGACTTCATAACCAAACTACCTCGCACCTCTCGTGGTCATGATAGCATATGGGTGATCGTTGACCGATTGACCAAGTCGGCACATTTCATACCCATACGTGACACTTACAAAACGTCAAGGTTAGCTCGTATATACATTGATGAGATTGTGAGTCGTCATGGCGTACCTTTGCATATCATATCCGACCGAGACGCTCGTTTCACTTCGCACTTTTGGTCGTCTATGCAAGAACTTTTGGGTACTCAACTGGATTTAAGCACGGCTTACCATCCTCAAACGGATGGTCAAACCGAGCGAACCATCCAAACCCTAGAGGATTTGCTACGTCTTTGTGTCCTTGACTTTGGTGGTGACTGGGATACGCATTTACCTCTTGCGGAATTTTCGTATAATAATAGTTACCACTCGAGTATCAAAATGGCACCTTTTGAAGCACTCTATGGTCGTAAATGTCGTTCCCCGATCTGCTGGACTGACATTGGTGAAAATTTCATCACTGGTCCTGAGCTCATACAAGAAACAACCGATAAAGTTTCCATGATTCGCAAGAACCTTGAAGTGGCAAGAAGTCGACAAAAAAGTTATGCCGATAAACGGCGCAAGCCGTTGGAATTCCAAGTTGGGGATATGGTTCTTCTTAAAGTCTCACCATGGAAGGGAGTCGTTCGCTTTGGGAAGAAGGGTAAATTAGCTCCACGATTTGTAGGACCTTTCAAGATCCTGAAAAGGATTGGGAAAGTGGCTTATAAACTGGAACTACCTTCCGATCTTAGCGGGGTACATCCTGTTTTCCATGTCTCAAATTTGAGAAAATGTTTGGCTGATGAAAGTCTGTATGTCCCTTTAGATGACATCCAGATCGACGAGTCATTACATTTTGTTGAGAAACCCATTGAAGTCATGGACCGTATTATGAAGAAGACTAGGACCACTACTACCCCAATCGTCAAGGTCCGTTGGGAAATAAGCGTGGACCTGAGTTTACTTGGGAGCGTGAGGAGCATATGAAGATGAAATACCCGTATTTGTTCGTCTAGTTCATTCTTAATTTCGGGACGAAATTCTTAAAAGTTGGGGAGACTGTAACCTTTCGTGTTTTCGTTAATTGATAGTTAACTTTGTTATGTTCTTGTAAGGACCATTTATGTCATTTAAGAAACTATATGGGTTGTTTATGAATGTTTCTTTTATTGTGCATTAATTCATTAATTTAAGATTTAATAATTTATTTTTACTATAATAAACATAATAATAATAGTCAAAATAAAATAAAAATGATAATAATAATAGAAATAATAATTTGTAAAAGTTAAATAATTAATAAGTTAGAATAATGTTTAAAAACTTAAAAGTTTAATTAAGTTGAGGGGGCCTTAGTGATAAATCTGAAAGTTTTAAGCATAAATTAATAAAAGTTCAAACTGCAGGGACCAAACGTGTAACTTTTAATAAATCAACCCAAAACCCCCCCTCACCGTCGACCTCACTCCGGCAACCCTCGGCCGACCTCCGGCGAAGTCCAAACGCGACTAAAACGCGTAAAATCAAACCCCAATCGTTTCTAACCGTTTCGTGAGCGTGATTCGAACTCATTGAAGGACTTTAATTGGGTTTTAACGACGGTTAAAAGAGTATTCTAACTCGAGTAACCGATTACCTCAACCATGAATCGTTCGTCAATAAAAACCAGTTAATAATCTAATTAATTGAACCTACGCAATCGTTTAACCGTTTCTAATCTATTACTAAGTGCAATTTCAGTCTAAACACCTGAGATCAACACAATCGATTATCATTATTCACGGCTTCTCATACCTAATCGAACCCCTTTCTCTCCACATTATCACCTCCAATTGATAGAGGGTTTTGATTCGTGACTGTCCGTTGAACCTTCACACGAGTTCAATTTGGTTAACATCAACAATTCCATATCAAACGAATCCAAGCCTCGGTCGCGGCTCATCTGTATCTGTTCTTACCAATATAATCTTCAACTCGGGTAATTAAACACAGTTACCTACTCGTTTTTACATGGGGAACAAAAGCCCCATGATTATCATCGTTATCAATATCGATTTATGCTTCAATTTGATTCAAATCGTTCTAGGGTTTATCTGGAAATTGGGGGTTTCTGTAGTTGTAGCTTTTAAGAATTAAAAACCAACTCTTACCAGGCTTAGGCGCCCTCGCCTACTGGTTAAGAGCCCATGTTTCATCCTTGGGGTCCCGGGTTCGAACCCGGGCACCCTCAATATTTTTTTAAACACGTTTTTTTAGCAATTTTAATTACAGAAAATTTTAATTATTATAGAAAAACATTTTTGTTAACTTTAACAATTTCTAAGAGCACCAAATTATTTCTGTAATTTTTTAAATTTAAATATTTATATACGTTTTTAATAAAACAATATAATAAATGTCATTTTTAGTTTATTTTTTTTGTAAAATGGACTTTAAATGATAGTTTTAATGTAATAAATTATTATTGGTTCATACGTTACTTTTAATTATTGTTTAAATCATGTTTACATCAAATGATTATATAAAAAAAAAAATCATTTAAACTTTATATTTAAACTTTACCAATTATTATAAATGATATAATTGCATTTCTTCATATTAAATTACTTAAATGGTGTAATTCTTTTCGTTGAATCAAAATATAAGTGAATCCATTATTTAATTCTTTTGTTCACCAAAACCCCAAATTTCTATTGAAACCCTAGTTCACGTATGAGTCATTAAACTTATCTTTAGACTTAATCTTGGAATATATACGTTTAGGTATCTTGTAAAAGGAATCGTTGGAGCACTACTTAATTACTTGTTATTACCTTTAACACCAACTTATATCATGTGAGTTTTTCCATGCCCCTTTTTATTTTATTTCACACCTTTTGGGGTGAAACATGTTAACTTTATGAACTTGCACTTATAAATATCTTGATACTTGTAAATGCACGAGCAATTCATTTATAAACTTTGTCATGGTTATTTGTAATACTGCGAGCTTTATATGATGGATAATATATGTTGACAATCATTAACTATTGCTAGCCTGGCGACGTCATAGATCTATGGGCCTGACAAGCCTATTTGGTGCTAAAGCCGAGGTTATTGCCGGCTCCTAGTGTCGTAATCTTGAGCACTATGGGAACCAAGTACACTTAGCTAATCGTTAAACTTGTAAATGATATTCTTGGTCAAGGTTTGATTGTAGCTATATGTTATCTATAAACTTGCTTATTTCGTAACCATTGACATGAATTGCTACTTGTAAACTTTTATATATATATATATATATATATATATATATATGTATGCTTAACCCATGGAAACTCACCAACTTTTAAAGTTGACCCTTTTATTTTAACATGTTTCAGGAAATGCACAAGGTTGATGATTATCTTTGAGGCATGCCTACACCTAGGACTTGGACCTAGAAAAAAATAAATAAAATAACTTGAGACTTGAAAGTTTAACTTTGTTTATCTTTGTTTGTTGAGACATTTGGTTGTAAGGTTTATTTCAACTATTAAATTTTTATTTACAATTTATGGTAGTGTTATGTGGCTGTGAACAATCTTAACCCTCACATCTCGACGTTTCCGCCGTTAAGGTTGGGGTGTGACAGGTTCCAAACTCAACAGAGATAAGCTCATTAAAGAAGAGATTAATAAAATGAAAATGAGTTTGAGACCAAGTTTGTACCACAGTCATCTCAAACTGATAAACCCAAGGCCTCGCCAACATCCAAAAAGAAGGATGGGGTTTATCAGAAAACAGCTGATAGTGTTCCTCATGATAAACATCAGACTAAGTCTGTGAATTTCAAGAAGGAGGAAATGGTGGGTCACAGGAACTCATCAAAAACAAGTACTGATGTGTCAAATGAGCTGAAGGCTTTAGCAACAAATCAGACACAACTTGTTATGATGGTTAGCATTTGTTGGGGAGAGTTAACCAACTAGATGCACCTGTGATCAAACCACTGAAAAGGAAATCCAAGCCCAAATCTAAGAAATCCATTTCAGCACCATCTCCACCTTCATCAGCTGTTAATCATGAGAAACAAGTTATGGTTAAATCTGTTGATGAAAACAGACCCAAAACCAAAAAGGTTTGGGTCTCTAAAGCTAACTAGTTTCTTATGATAACTGCAGGGTTCTTCAGCATGCCAAAGAAGCATCTGGTATGTAGATAGTGGAGGATCTATGCATATGACTGGGAGCAGTTCTCTTCTTAATGACTACTCTCAAGGAAAGAAGGGATTTGTCTCATTTGGAAATGATGCTAAAGGTTACATCATCGGGAAAGGATTTGTGTCAAATGGAGAAATCAGATTTGATGATGTTAACCATGTGGAGAATCTCAAGTATAATCTACTGAGTGTCAGTCAGATGTGTGATAAAGGGCATGTTGCACTTTTCACAAGCCAGAATTGCCGGATTCTGTCTTCCAAAGTTCTGAGCTGATTGACAAGGTATTGGATGAACATACTCTCCTGAAGGCCAACAGGATAGGAAGAGTATATGCCTTGGATTTGTCAAAGAAGATTGATATAAAAGGTCATCCTTGCCTGTTCTCCAAGGCCTCTCCTCAGGAATCTAAACTGTGGCATAGAAGGCTGGGTCATGTTAATCTCAAAAACATGAATCAGCTGATCCACAATAGTTTAGTGAGAGGTCTACCAATAAAGGAGTTCCACTGTGATGAAACCTGCACTGCTTGTTTAAAAGGAAAACAACACAAAGTTTCATTCCCTCCTATAGAAGAACCAAAGTCCACTGCCTGCTTGCAATTACTGCAATGGATCTCTTTGGTCCTGTGAGAGTAATGAGCATGGAAAAGAAGAAATACTGTCTGGTAATTGTGGATGATTACTCCAGATTTGTATGGACCTTCTTCTTGCACTCAAAGGATGAGGTTGCTCAGACAATTATTAACTTTGTGTTGTATGTTGAGAAGCAGTATTCCCTATCAGTCAAGTGTATAAGAAGTGATAATGGAACTGAATTTAGAAACCATACACTTGATGATTTCTACCTTTCAAAAGGAATCAAGAGGCAGTATAGCATCCCAAGGACTCCAGAACAAATGGAGTAGTGGAGAGAAAGAACAGGACCCTAATTGAAGCTGCAAGGTCCATGTTGGCTGACTCTGGTTTGCCACTGACCTTTTGGGCTGAAGCTGTCAACACAGCATGCTATGTGCAAAATAGAGCTTTAGTGAATCAGAGGTTGATGAAGACTCCTTATGAAGTTCTACATCATTTGGCTCCTCTAATTTCATTCTTCAGAGCATTTGGGTGTCCTTGTTACATTCTCAACACAAAGGATCAACTCCAAAAGTTTGATTCTAAGGTGGATGCAGGGTATTTTGTTGGGTATTCATCCACTTGCAAGGCTTACAGAGTGTTCAACTGCAGAACAAAGATGGTTGAAGAAACTTGCATGTGAAGTTCAATGAATCCCCTAAGGACAAAATTCCAAAAACCCTGTGGAGTTGTTTGATCTGGACATACTGCAATATGTTCCTTATCAGCCTCCAGCTGTTGCAGATCATGTGAATTCATCACCTTCTGCAGCTAGTCATCCATCTGGTGGCACTGATGTTGATGATGATCCCAGTACTCACCTATTCAAGTTTTGTGCTCAACTGCCTGAGTCTACTAAACTTGATGTTCCTGTAGCTTCAGTAGCACCATCCACAACAAATGCTGATGAGATTTTGAATCCTCTAATTCATTTGACTTGCCGTCTAATACTTGGTTTCAAGAATCTGGATCAACATCTGTTGCTGTGAGCGTGCTACAAACACTTGCACAGATCTCATAGTGTACCAAGAGCTGAAGAATCACCCAATGTCTCAAATCATTGGTGATATCAATGCTGGTGTCTCAACTAGAAGTCAATTGTCCAACTTCTGCTTCTATGCTCTCTTCATCAGTCAGCAAGAGCCAAAGAACTATCATATTGCATTAAGAGACAATGGATGGGTTGATGCCATGCAGCTTGAGCTTCTTCAGTTCAAAAAGCAGCAAGTGTGGGAACTGGTTCCTCTACCCCCAGGTAAGTGTGCAATAGGCACTAAATGGGTGTTTAGGAATAAAACAGAGGAACATGGGCAAATTGTCAAGAACAAGGCCAGACTGGTTGTCCAGGGGTTTTCACAAGAAGAAGGTATCGATTATGATGAAACCTTTGCCCCTGTAGCCAGATTGGAGGCAATTAGATTGTTCTTAGCCTATGCTGCATTCCACAATCTTAAAGTTTTTCAAATGGATGTCAAAAGTGCATTTTTATATGGTAAAATAAAAGAAGAGGTTTATGTGTGTCAACCACCAGGTTTTGAGGATAATAAACATCCTGATTGGGTGTATAAACTTGATAAGGCTCTTTATGGGTTGAAACAAGCTCTTAGAGCCTGGTATGAAACACTGTCAAATTTTCTTCTTCAGAATAATTTCACTAGAGGCTCCATAGATAAAACTTTGTTCATTAAGAAAGTGGGTCAGCATAAGCTCCTTGTTCAAATTTATGTTGATGATATTATTTTTGCATCCTCTGATCCACAGTTGTGTGATGCATTTACAAAGTTGATGCAACAAAAATTCAAAATGAGTGCCATAGGAGAATTACAGTTCTTTCTAGGTTTGCAAATCAAACAAAAGGCTGATGGAACTTTCATTCATCAGTCAAAATACACAAAGAGTCTTTTGGAAAAGTTTGATTTACAAAACTGTAAGCCATGTTCTACTCCTATATGCAGCACCACACAACTGGATGCAGATCAGAAAGGTAAAGCTGTTGATGAAACACTTTACAGATGTATGATTGGGTCCTTTATGTACTTAACAGCTTCTAGACCTGATATTATGTTTGCAACTTGTGTTTGTGCTAGATCTCAGGCTGCTCCTAAAGAGTCTCATTTGATTGCAGTCAAGAGGATCTTTAGATATCTGCAAGGTACTCAATCTCTAGGTCTTTGGTATTCCACTGGGCACTCTTGCAAATTAGTTGCTTTTTCTGATAGTGACTATGCAGGGTGTAAAGTAACTAGAAAATCAACTTCTGGTGGATGTCAATTCCTAGGCAACTGTTTGGTTTCTTGGCAGAGTAAGAAACAAACATTGTTGCTACATCCACTGCTGAAGCCGAGTACATTGCTGCTGCAAGTTGTACATCTCAGGTACTCTGGCTTCAGAATCAATTATTGGATTATGGCATTACAGAGACAAGACTCCATTACTAATGGATAGTGCTTCAGCTCTTTGTATTGTCAAGAATCCAGTCCAGCACTCTAGGACCAAACATATTGAGATCAGACACCATTTTATTAGGGATTGTTTTGAAAAAGGTCTGATTGATCCAAAGTTTGTTCCTAGTGCTGATGAGCTTGCAGACATATTTACTAAGCCTTTGGACAGTTCAACTTTCCAAAACCTAGTGTTAAGGCTTGGTATGCTGCAGCTAGAATAAGTGACAACTACTGATGATCTCAGTCAACAAGTACTGATGAGCATTCGTATACTATTGTCACAAATAAGTACTGATAAGTTCTTTTATCCTCAGTAGTTTTCATAACTACTGAAGACTAAATTACTCAAAAGTACTGAAGTACTCTATCTGTTGAAAAGAACTGATGTAGTTACAACTACTGATGTAAGTATAACAGATAAGTACTGATGACCAATGAAACGTCTGAAAATCAGAGTCTGATAAGTGTTGAGGTCAGAATGAAACAGCTGATGAGCTAAGAATTGACGACAACAGCTGATGAGAAACTTTTCTCTTCAGTTGTTTCTCAACTGCTGTTCCTTCATACAACTGAAGCCAAAACCATGTCTTTAGTAGTTTTACAACTACTGATGACTAACACCAAATCTTCAGTTGTTTACAACACCTGAAGCCAAAACCATGTCTTCAGTAGTTTCACAACTACTGATGACTAATACCAAGTCTTCAGTTGTTACAACTTCTGAAAGTTAAACCAGGTCTTCAGTTGTTTTCAAACAACTGATGACAGCACCAATACTTTCAATCGTTTTATATCAGCCTTTTCTTACCCTATAAATACCTAAACCTAATTTCAAACGTTTCATTAGCCGTTTTATGTCCTTCACTCTCTCATCAATGGCGACCATGAAACTCAAACCCAGACACAACTGTGTTGCCTACCTCTCGAAATCGGCCTTTTGGAACAAATTTGATAATGCCATCGATCTTATGGTAGATTCCCAGTACCGAACCGCTTTTCTTCTGAATCCTACCATATACCCCGATTCCCTAAGCCAATTCTGGACCAACGTCTCTGTGCAAACTGGTGAGAATGATCGCCAAATCACTCTCCAGTCGTTGGTTAACCAGAAACAGGTGGTCATCACTCCAACATCATTCGACAAACCCTAAATCTACATGATGCCACCTGCGTCACAGAATACCCGAAAGGCACAACTGATATGTCTTTCATCAATAACAGGTATGAAGGAGACTTAAGTGCTACCACCATTCTGAAGAAGCACTTCCATGATGCTGAACGTCTTATATTCCACATGGTGAATGTCTGCCTTGCACCAAAAACCTCCTCATGGGATCAGATGTCCTCCCGATGGCAACAGGTATTATACTCTATCTTTGAACGACAAAATCTAAATTTTTCCGAGATAGTTTTTATGGAACTAAAGGATCTGGCTTTGAAACCTGTGGCAAACAGATGGATATTATATCCCAGGTTTCTCATGGCCATAATTTTAAATCAGCTAAAATCAGACGGCCTTGTTGGCCTTGGAGTCCCTGCTCCGGCTGTATTGCCTGAAGTATACTCCAGGCACAACTCTGACCCTACACTGAAAGGGGCTGCCCGGCTGCTAAAACCCAAGCAGCGGGAACCCACAGCCTCCACTTCCAGATCCAAAGTCCCCACCAAACCCAACACCAAAAAGCCCAAAAAGGCTACTCAGGGAGATGAGTCCCCTGAGGATGCCCCTGTACCACCAATACAGGAAACACTTACTGGTTCTAACCCCCCAGTAGTGTCAAGACTCCACCAGCCCTAGCCGCTCAGGCATCCTCTCAACAGGATCCTGATGCAACCATAATGGGGATACCACAATGCTGGAACCTATCTCAATTGAGAAGGTTACCATTGAAGAGCACCAGTCACCCCGGGTGCAATCTGCTTCAAACCTATCTCCAAATGCAACCGCCCCTCAAAGCCCAACCATTATAGTTGCACAAGTGCTGAGTCAGCTGCATTCCTCTCCTCCTCCCCAGAAACCAATTACAATGGGGAGAACCTCAACAGCTGAGGAAGAGGACCAAAATGCTGCTGATAACCCACAGCACAGGGGTTATAATGTTCAATCTCCCCGTGTAGAGGAGGAGGTTAGAACATCTGGTGAGGCTGCCACTTCTACTGATTCAGCAAATGAACAGGATGCAGTTGGTAACATCTCTAAGACCTCACCAGAGGCAACTGCCGATGAAGGACTCAGTCCTGAGGCAGGAAGTCCCCAGAACCAAGAACAAGGGGCACATGCTACAACTGATCTACACTCAGGGCATGTACATCCTGATTCAATCAGGAGGTCAGGTGATTCAGCAAAGACTGATGATGACCTGGGCTTTTTCTTTGATGTCTTAGCCCATAACACAATCCTTGAGGCTGAGGTGAGCAGACTCAAAGAACTGCTTGCCAAAATGTCTCAGGATCAAAGTCCATCTGCCCCAATAAACCCACAGATGGCACCTTCATCTGAAGGTTCACCAAACACTCAGCCACTACACTCAACTGAGCCACCAGCCACTGCTTTTGGCACCACCTCTCAGGGACAGAACCCCTCTGAGCAGATGGTTGCTACCTTTCAACATTCCTTACCTCTCATCACTCCCATCATCAATGAGATTGTGCATAAAGCCATTGATGAGAGGATCTCCTCAAATCTACAAACACTTGTTGATGATGCTGTGCAAAAGAAGCTTTCTGCCATTCAAACCCCTGAACCCAATGCACCCAAAAAGGGGGAGTCTAAGGCAGTGAAAGAAAGAAAGAGAAAGAGAGTGGAAGATGAGAAACAACAAGAGAAAGAAAAGGAGTTAGAAAAGAAAAACAGCTGATCACATACAAGAGAAAGAAAAGTGCTGAAACTCAAAAGCCTGATGAAGAGAAATCATTGGAAGATCTGATTAAAGAAGCTGATGAAGCTCACAGCAGATCAATGGACAGAATAATAGACCAACTCTTCAGACAAGGCTTTGATACAGCTACTTTAGACACTGAGATCAGAAGGCTGGAGATTAAAGAGATACAAGAGAGATGGGCCAGTTACAGTGTGATGGAAAGGGAGAGGTTGGAGATAATGATCAGGTTTATTGCAAAATACTTGGGAAGATCATTAATTGAGATTAAATCATGGACCAGAGACAGTATTCTGGCAATAACCACCAGAATCTGTGCTTCTGAAGCATTCAATAAGGGGTTGATTATCGAAGCCTTAGATGAAGCAGGTGCTGGGAAGAGAACTGATATGGCCAAGCTTTCCAAAGCCAAACTTACCACAAAAATGCTAGATCAGCCTTCCCAAACTCCCACTCAAAAACAACCAACCCCACAACTCTCCAAACCAATCCCTAAACCTAAACTTAAACCAACTCAACCCTCAAAACCAACTCCCTTACCCAAAAAACCACCTCAAACCACATCCAATGATGCACCCAGAAGGAGGAGAAGGGTGTTGAGGATGGAGAAGAAGAAGAAGATGATGAAGAAGACAGTCTGCCAATCTCTGCTGTTCTAAAAATACCTGAGCCAGAAGTCAACAAATGATCACACCAGACTTTCAGAGGCAAATGGTGAAAGTTAAGATTGAAGAAGAAGAACAGCAGAAACAGCACGATGAGCAACTTTTGAAGATGGTTGACAAAGAGTTTCCTCAGTCATCATCTATACAAGCCATGAAGAAACACGCTCAAAGGCTGTATGCTCTCAGGTATACCTTTCAATATCAAAAGGAGAGAGTAAGGATTTGGCCAGACCCCAGGGTTAGTTCTAGAATTCATAAGAAATCCATACCAAGTAGATACAATGGCCAAGTGAGAAAGACCATAGATGCTGTTATTATGTTGGCCATTGTAGTCTCACCCTGGGAGATACTTGAAGACTTCAAGAGAGCCTACAAGTCAAAGATGACCCCTCAAACTCTAATGGAGAACAAAATGGTCAAGAAGGGGTTGTTATACAAGAGGCTTGAAGAGATCAAGAAAATGAACTCCAGTTGTTATTAGAAGGGACTCACCCAGATGAATTTGCTTACAGAGAGATAACAACTGTTGAGTTGAAAATGGAAAGACGTTAAAGTACCTATCAGAGTACTATGGCTTCTTCTTCGAAGGAGAAGCAGAAGAACTCACTAAGGAGGAACAAGTTGTTCTCCTTGAGGCCTACGTCAGAGAGTCTTATAGACTCATCAATGGGAAGTAGGTTTCATGGTTGGGATAACAGCTCTGTGTCCAGTTCCCCAAGACAGAGTTCCCTTCCATCCTTTGACATTCATATCTACTGAAACCTATTCCCTGGCCTGTGCTTATCTGATATCTCTGAAGCTGATCAAGAGAGTATTTCTGCCAAGAATAAGTGGGACCTCAATAAGCTTAAAGGTTTTGGCTGCATTGGTTCAGGGGGAGTTTGTTGGACCAAAAGAACCAATGAGCCTGATCAGAAAAACCTTTAAGTCCCATGGACATTACAACAACTGAAGTAGTCTGCAACAGCTGAAGACATCAACTGATAACAAGGCCTGAAGACAAAGTCTGAAGCGAAAGAGCTGAAGACAAAGTCTGAAGTGAAAGAGCTGAAGACAAAGTCTGAAGTGAAAGAGCTGAAGACAAAGTCTGAAGCTAAAGAACTGAAGACAAAGACTGAAGACCAAGTTTCAGATGTTGTCACAACAGCTGAAGAAGACCTCTTCAGTAGTTGTGATGGTTTCCTTTCAGTAGTTTTATGTTTCTTGTAATCAGTACTTGTAGTTTCAGTAGTTTTAGTTTCATCTTGTACTTAGCATACTCTGAGATGTTCTCAGTTGTTGTGAACATTCTCAGTAGTTTGCTTACTTTCAGTTGTTTGTAATAATTCTGTTAGATGTCACTATCAAGTGACATCAGCAGACGTCACATTCCTCTATATAAGGAATGTTGACCTAATTGTAAGGATGCAGCTATAGCAAACTTAGAAAAGCTTAGCAGCCGCCATACCAAGCATGTGTGCATGAATGATATTATCCATTTTGCAGAAAACCCTCGTTCTCTATAACCGTGTACTGTTCCATTGAATATCTATTGTGTTCTTGCTATATTTGTCTAATTCTTGTTTAATTCCGCTGCGATTCAACTCTAATGATCAAACTTAAGATCACTGATCCTGACACTGCTGATCCACCAAAACAAGTTCACACAGATATTCAAAGACATAATGATCCTGGTGCTTCAGCTCAAACAAGTAAAGACATGTCTGATGTCCTTAAAACTTCTACATCAGCAAGTATAATCTATTTCAGAAGCACCTCCCTCTATAGAGGTTCCTTCTACTTCCGTAGATGTTCCCACTTCTGCAGATGATGCACTGAAACTCCCTAAAGTTCCTCAACTTCAGAAAATCCCAACATCAATGCCACATGCAGATACACCAATTACAGACTCTGCAGCTGATCCTTTAATTTCTACAGAAGGTATATCCACATCTGCGAAAACACAAGTCTATGCAGAACATCATTCAGCCGCGCAAGATCACTACACTGGGGAGTTAGATTACTTTGCTTATTCACCATCACAGCTGAATCATTCTATCACAAACTTGGATTCATCTATCCAAGCTCAAAATGTTCCACCAGTTAGGATTCATAAGGATCATCCAATTGACAAAATGATTGGTGAACTCAACAGCAGAACTACAAGAAGGCAAGGGGAGCTGCCAACACTTGTCTGTTCTCTGCTTTCTATCACAAGTAGTTCCTCCTAACATCACTGAAGCCCTAAAAGACAATAGCTGGATTGAAGCAATGCAAGAAGAACTTCAGCAATTCAGGAAGCAGAAAGTCTGGAACCTAGTTGATCTACCTGAAGGCTAATATCCAATTGGCACTAGATGGTTGTTCAAAAATAAACTAGATGACAGAGGAATAATTGTCAGAAACAAAGCAAGGCTAATAGCACAAGGATATACACAAGAAGAAGGAATAGACTATGATAAAGTCTTTGCACTAGTTGCAAGGATTGAGGCTATAAGAGTATTTCTAGCCTATGCATCATATAAGAGATTCACAGTTTACCAAATGGATGTAAAGTGTGCATTCTTATAGGGCAAAATTGATGAAGAGGTATATGTTTCTCAACCACCAGGCTTTGAAGACCCTCACTACCCTCACAGAGTGTACAAACTTGACAAAGCATTGTATGGTATTCATCAAGCACCAAGGAAATGGTATGAAACATTGTCGTCATTCCTACTGAAGCATGGCTACAAAAGAGGTACAATTGACCAGACACTCTTCTTCAAACACTCAAACATGAACATCAAGATCTCTTAGTTATGCATATATGTTGATGACATCATATTTGGATCAACCAACAAGAGATTGTATGAAGATTTTGAAGCTTTGATGCAATTTGAATTTCAAATGAGCTCCATGGGAGAATTATCTTTCTTCCTGGGTCTACAAGTTCATCAGCATCAGGATGGCATCATCATCAATCAAGAGAAATATGTGCTTCAAATCCTGAAGATTCAAAATAAATGTCTGCCTTGCATAAATATCAATTACTTGTAGACATTGATTATACTGATAACCTCGGAGGTGTAAAAAGGGTAAATGGGTCTCACGTCATTAGGATGAGGTTAGACAGCCTGTAAAAGTATAAAAAGGGCACCTTGACCATTGGCCTTTCTATTTACTTTCAAAACATTTTCCGACCTAGAAATCCTCTCATCCAAAACCCCTTCTGCATCTTGTACTGCAATTCGAGCTTGTCTCACACAACAATACCCACACAACTCAAACATCACAGCCACTATGGCTAATCGGTTGTAAAGGACCATAACATGTGCGCGTTCCTAAATCCAGACGTGGAAGATGAATGCAGAACCTTCATCCGCTACTTGAGAAGAACAAGACTCTTCTATGCATTAACTGCAGACCCGCTTATCTTTCAAACACATATGATCGACTTCTGGAACACAGCAATAGTGGAGGAACAAGATGAAGTACAAGTCATTTATGAAACTATCAGAACTCAACAATTGCGGATAGACGAACGTGCAGTCCAAAAGGCACTGGAATTCGGAGATGATGAAGAAGGCCACCCTGATGTATTCGACCATGAATACATTCAGAAAGTGTTGGGCTAATGGGATACGACGGTGACTACCACAATGGTGAGATTAAAAGGGCAGGATGTGCAAACCGTATCGATTCCTATGCCACACTTATCTAAAGTGTATATCCAACCGGAAGCCAGGGTTGGATAGATTTTCTAGGCATATATCTTTCGGAATCATTGGTATCTTTGAAGGGAGAAAGTACAACTACTCCAAGTATATCCTCAACTGCCTGTGTGATCACATACGTGTGTAGAAAGACAACAAAATGTTCATGTTTCCAAGATTCATTCAGTTCATCATCAATGATCAACTACGAAGCATTGAAAGAGAGCGTGATATCTTTATTCAAACACACCTAGGAAGATCTCTGCTTAATAAAACTAACAGCGCAATATCAGGGAGGAGGTGTAGAGCTATTTGCCCATGTACTAGATGAGACTAAGGAAATACCTCAAGAACTGCTGTGGGTTGAAGAACCTGAAGAGCAAAACTCACCAGCTGAATCCCATGCACACTTCCAACATCAATCACCAACTGCTGAACCATCTACAGCATATCATCAAGAACCCCAACCACCATCAGCACCAATAACTTACTTGATCTCCTCTTCAAGTGAACACACACAACCAATCTCCCCTGACCTCTCACAAACAACAGTCAACACTGTGTCAACTGAAGTAGTTGGTGAAGAGGTCATTCAGTTCATACCCACACACTCTGTAACATCCAATGACTCCAATGCCACTGAGCCAATCTCTCCTGAACCCATCCTATCACCCACTGAGCCAATTGTGTCACCCATACTCACTGAACCAGTCTCACAGTCAGTAAGCCCTGCTCACACTGAGATACTCAATCTAGAAGAGACTGAGGAAATTCTAGAAGGCACTACTGAGGAGATGTATATAGAGACTGAGGGAGAAAAAGGGGAGGAAGTGGTATAAGAGAAAGATGAGTTTGTTGAGATTGTGGTCTACAATGAAGATGACTTGAAGGATGAGGAAATTAATGTCAGTAAAAGCTACTTGGTAGCTAAATATAACAATCTGATCCTCAAGAGTAACAACAAATTAGACAAATTGAGGAGAATAAAGAAGGAGATGAGTGAGAAAGATAGACTCGTAGCTGAGGAAGATAAGATAATCACTCAACTGGAAGGTAGACTCAAGAGGCTGAGAGAAGATGTGGTGATGGATAACGAGGTGATGATGCCTTGAATGATCTGGTTGATGAACAAGCTGAACAAGTGAAAGAAAAGGATGCTGAGATTGATTCATTAAAGAAAAGGTTAAGAGAAGGTGAAATGAGCAAAACAGGAGAAAGTGAAGTGAGGAAAACAGATGAACTCACAATCACCTACAACAGAAAGAGAAAGTACCTGGGGAAATATAAAGAGACTGCCCATGAAGACACACCAAAAAGATCAAAAACTATGTCAACGGAGCAACTAGCCCCAGTAGAACAAATTAAAGAAGAAAGCAGCAGTGAGTGGGCAGAGCTGACTAAAGAAGAGTCTGTTGAAAGTGAGAAAGAAGCCAAATATCAAGACTTACCAACCACTGATGACATATTAGAGGAAAGACCATAATCATCAATGTTTATGGATATGATCAATAAAGGATTCCCGTATGACATGGTGGAGAAAATGTCTATGCCAGAGATGATTCAGATGATAAAAGAATTTGATGCTGCAAGTCTGATGCTCCCAATCTGCACATATGAGACCTTTTCCAAGTTCAAAGCTATGGAGAAAATAAGAAAAGAATTGAGGCATTGTGACACAAAGAAGCTGACTAGATATAACATGACGTGCTGGTTACAAAGTCACAACAACAAGCAACATGAACTTAAAGGGAGAACAACTGGTGAGCTCAAAGCTATGATGGAACATGTTATGAAGGTGGAGCTAGATACAGGAGTGAGATTTAGATCAGGAGCACCAAATCCAGCATACCAACAACAAAGCAAACAATCACAAGCTGAACCTACTGTGGTTGAAAGCAAAGATATGTATAAGAGCAAAGAAGGCTTGATCAAAGAACCAAGGGATATTATTCCCAATAAGATCTGGCCACTGGGAACAGCAGTGAGAAAAATCACTGAACAAAGATATACAATGATCCAGCTATTTAATAAGATGACAACTCCCAGATCATCAGAAAATAACCAAATCATAGCATGGAGATATGACCCAGAATGTATATACAATGAACATAAGAAAAGAAAGTTTAAACTTAAAAGATCTCATTCTAGTTCTTCTGAACATGTTGATGCTGAATTTTTACATAGGTCTGGATATGAAGACATAAATGAAGCATCAGTTAAAGTGATTGAGGGAAACCAGTTCTCCTTCCCTATTACAGAATGGGGATATGTAGAAAAGACTAAAGAATTGGTGTTGCTGAGGAATGACCCATAGAAGAAAGCCTCAAGTATCAGATTATTTGATCCAGTGGAGACCAAACTGCTACACCCAAGCTACACCTCATATTTACATGACAAACACTTCCCTAAGCACCATGATCAAACTATTCAGAATGACTTGTGCCTATATGTTAACTTAATTCAAGTCATTGACAAGTTGCATGCTAAGGCACACATGAGAAGAAAGTTTGAGTCTGGACAGCTGATTGGAACAGAGATAAAGCTCATAACAAAATTAAGAATTTTAGAACAGGATGAATTAGAGGTGGTGTCTAACAATAGTGTTGTTGCAACACTCACCACTGAAGAGGATATCTTGGGCTTGAAATACAAGACTTTGAAGAGTATGAGTAGACGGCAGATCAAGTATAAGTATGAAGATCAAAAGAATGTCGTGAACTACTTCAATACCAAGATTTTGGAAAGAGTGCAAGAACTAAAAGACCTAAACCCATGATTACTAGAGTCTAAACCTAAGGGGAGTATTGTTAGGTCTAGATGTCTTGTATAGGTTTAGATGATAGATCAAACTCTTGTAATCACTCTTTGTAATTATAATTTTGATGATATAATATAATGCATTGAGTACATGATGAGTTTATGAATTACATGATATATTGTATCTCATAATATATGTGTTGATTTATGTGTGATTGTAGGAAACATTAAATGTAGTCAATTTGGAAAAATTGACTAAGTGTTAGAACAACTACGGATGAACAAATCACTCTTCTGTAGATTTTCTCAGTAATACAACTAAAGTGTACATCCGTAGATCTCCTGTGGAAGAACAACAATAGCTGAACAAGTCCAAAGATCAAGTGGAGCTGCTGAAGGAGAGCTTGCTGCTGAAGAACAAGAACTCCTGTGTAAGCACAATCACTAAAGAACAAGCACTGAAGACTAAGTGTTGCTACAGAAGACAAATTTCCTGCGGAAGAATAAATTCCTACAGAAGTCTTTTTAACACTTGAATGATTCCGCATCATCAAGTAGTCAACAGAAAGTCAACAAGTCAACGTGGCAGATCAACAACATTAATGATAGCAGAAGACATTTAATTGAAGCGAAGATATTACATCATATTAACAATATTATTTGTGTTTATTTTATTGTAAATCACGAACTCCTATGCCGATAAATGTGGCAAGGATTCGGATAGCTATAGGAAGTTAGCTTAATTATAGCAACAGGATAGCGAAAGATTAGCAATGTTTTAGGAACAGAATAAGATCTCTATATAACAAGAGATCAAGAACATATAAAAGAACAAAAAAAAGAACATACGATCAAGCAACATTAGATCATATAACAATCACAACAATAGAATCAATAGCAGCAGAGGCATTACATTCAACTGATTGTAATTATTGAGCAATCGTGATTTGATTATTATTATATTTTGATTGTTCTTTATACCGTTTGATCAATTTCAAATGCATTAATCAATTAAATAGCAAGTACTGATAATTCCGTAATCAATACTTGTTAAAATCAAATCTGATAATTTATATATCGATCCCTGGATTCTCACAGACTGTTTTGGGTAGCAATAACCTGCATTTTGTGGACTATTTTCATAGCATTAAAATGGTATTTTCAGGACTATTTTTGACAGCAACAAACTGCATTTTAGAGATTGTTTTTGGTAGCAATAGACTACATTTCGTGGACTATTTTCACAGCATTAAAATGATATGTTCGGGACTTTTTTTACAACAATAATAATTGTTAGTTTCAAGTTATCATGCTAGTTTATTATTAGTTTAGGTATGGCTGGTACCTTCTTTTGCAAACTGTTGACATATGTATCCTCTGAAGATGATAGCGATGTTACTATTAACGAGGATAAAGACGGTCAATCATCAAGGCAACATCGTAAGTTTATTCGACATGATCATGCTGAGGGACACAAGCGCTTATTTCATGATTACTTTGCAGAAAAGCCATTATATACCTCGAAGCTATTTCGAAGGAGATTTCGAATGAGTTGTCCTCTATTTCTCCGTATTCTAAATAAGGAGAGTCAAACGAGCCATACGTTGTCCAAAGAAGAAATAATGCCAGAAGACTCGATTTATCTTCTTTACAAAAGATAACTGCAACACTTAGAATGATGGCGGGGTTAGTGGAGATTTCATGGATGAATACATACAAATTGGCGAAAGTACCGCAATGAAGAGTGTTAAAAATTCTCTGAAACAATAGTGCGTATCGATTCTGAAGAATATCTACGGTCTCTAAATGCCAACGATATTGCATGATTGCTTGCAATTTCCGAACAACGAGGATTTCCTGGGATGTTAGGAAGCATTGACTGTATGCATTGGAAGTGGAAAACTTATCCTTCGGCATGGAAGGGTATGTACCCGTGTCACATACGCGAACCCACTATTATTTTAGAGGTGGTTGCTTCATAGGATTTTTGATATGGCATGCATTTTTTTTGTATGCCTGGTTCAAATAACGATATTAATGTGCTAGAGAGGTCTTTTATTTTCAGTGAACTTGCGCAAGAACGTGCTCCTCCAGTCAATTTCACCGTTATTTTTAGGGAACTTTCAAGAAAAAATGTGGAACGAGCGTGTGGTGTACTTCAACAACAATTTGCAATTATTCGAGGACCTTCTCGAATGTTCAACGTGAATGTATTAACAAATATAATGAAAGCATGTGTTATTCTACATAACATGATTATTGAAGATGAACGTGATTATAATGACAATGTTAGCTTTGAGTATTATCAAGTTGATGATGATCTACCCAAATTGTCTCGCAATCATACAACTTAGTTTATGGATTTCATTCAACGTCATTAACACAATAGAGATAGCCCAGCGCATCATCAGCTTCAAGAAGTTCTGATTGAACATCAATGGTTATTTTATTCTCAATCTTAATTTTAGTGACTTCTTATTTTTTGATTTTGGAGCTTAATAGTTTTGTAATGTAAGTTGTAGTAATTTTTGAAATTGAATAGATATTATAACAATTCTAATTATATGTATATTTATAGAAACATTATTTAACCCTTATAATTTTTTACATATTTTTAAAAGTGGTTGTGAGTGGAAAAAAAAGAAAATTAAATGATAAAATTATAAAAAAAAGTACTATTTAATTAAGAATGAGAAAGAAAATAGTGATTTTTAGTGTAATTATAAAGATGAGGATAGAAAACGTGATGACACTTACATCTCATTTCGTGTGAGTATATTTATTATATTATATGGAATGGTTGTAAGTGTAGGATAGATGAAAATGTTACTGCTCATCTATATATTTGATAAGGCACTATTCATCTCTTATAATTTTTTTTAACATTTTTTTAAAGTGATTATGAGTGAAGAAAAGAGAAAAGGTAATGATAAAAAATATAAAAAAGGATTTATTTATTGAAATTATTGAAAATAAGAGATAAATAGTGATTTTTAGTGTAATTATAATAATAAGGATATGAATGGAAATACTCTAAAGTGAGGAGAGAAAATTTAGAGTAAAATATTATTTTAGTCCCTGTGGTTTGGAGAAAATTATGGTTTTAGTCTAATAATTTATTTATTACACTAACAGTTCAATGGTTTTAAAGTTTGTTTCAATTTCATCCAAATTATTAACACCATTAGCGTTTGTTCCGTTAAATAATGTAAAAAGCCTTTTGTGCCCCTAAATTTGATAAAAACCACTCCCCGTCCCCACCCAACCCATATTCGTATCCCGCTCTCTCTCTCTCTCTCTCTTCTCTCTTCTCTCTTATTTCTCTCTTTCTCACTTTCTCTCTCTCACACACACACTTCTTATGCACCCCAAAATCACTGCCACCTCCAATGACCACATCCACCACCACCGCGCACCGTCACCACCTATAACCTGATAACCACCACCAAAGCCAGCCACCACCCATCACCATCGACGAACAAGTTGCTCTTTATCTCTCTCTCTCTTGATTCTACCAAGCTTTTTGTTTTTCTGGTAAAAGAACCAACACCATGCCCCATGGTACATCACGATTTCGTACGACCACAACCACCGTTGTCTCACCATCATCATCTTTGATTCTCATATATGTTTCAAACATATCAAAGTTTAGTTGCAGAAGTGGATCTGGTTTGGGGGTGGAATAGAGTGCAGGAGGTACGGGTTTAGGGGTGGGGGCCGAAGTGGCGGCTAGAGAGAGAGGCGGGAGGTGGCTAGTGGTTCTTGGGATGAGAGAGATAGGTAGAGAGAGATAGAATAAAGAGCAGAGGTGGCTGTAGTTTGGCGATGGAGGCCGAAGGTGGCAGTGGAGGTAGCTGCCAAAGTCGGGGGTGGAAGTGGCGGAAGATTGAGGTTAGGGTCAAGTGTAAGGTTTTATTTATAAAGAGAGAGGAGATTGGAGTGGGATAGGGTGATGTGGAGTTTTATTTGTATTTTGAATTTTTAATTATAAAGGTAAGGTTGTCATTTCATAATAACTTAACAGGAAAATTTAACGGTGTTAGTCATATGGACCGAGATTGAAACAAACTCGTAAAACTATTGGACTGTCAGTGTAATAAATAAACTATTGGACTGAATCTGTAATTTCGTCAAACCTCAGGGACTAAAATAATAATTTACTCGAATTAAAAATTTAATTTGTTAAAATTATTTAATATAACTCCGAATTTTAATTATTTTTAGTTTATAAAAAAACTTACTTTTTAAAATTATTCTAAAAAAGAATTATTTTCTTTAAAAATTGTTATTATTCTAAAATTATTTTAGTTTATAAAAAATGTTATTTTTTAAAAATTGTTTTCTAAAAATAATATTAATAAAAAAATCTTTCTTAATTTATTAAAAAAATTATTCTAAAAAAGAATTAAAATTATTTAATATTTTTAATTTAGGTAATTATTTAAGAGTAGAGAGAGGCGAGAAAAATAAACTTAAGGGGCCTAGAAATATGCCAATTGTCCCCCTAATTTTCTCTTTAGTATGATATTATAGATATAAATGAATTTTGTATATTAATACGTAAATATAATGCATTATTAAATATTGATGTTAAATGATTCTTTTATCTTTTGGTTCAAGCACCTTGATGTAACATTTTCCGTAAATTCAAATAAATATATAGTTTTAGTATCAATTGTCATTTGTGAAAATGATATTATTTATTTATGTAGTATCAATATAATGCATTATTATGATTCTTTTTTCTCTGATTAGTTGTTTGATTATTATTTATTTAATACTAACTTTAGTAAACCCATGTATTATACGGGTTGAAAAAAATAAAATAAAATATAATAAATTTTGTGATATAAATGATGATCTAAAATAAGATATGATTAAAATTATATATGAGTAATAACTATAAATAATAAAATAACGGTATCAAATTTTAAACTTTTGTTTTAAACTTTCTTTTAAAAAAAGTGAAATATTTTTTTAAAACAAACCGTATTAAAAATTTTATTTTTTAAAATTATTTATTATAACTTCGAATTTTAATTATTTTAGTTTATAAAAAAATTTACTTTTTAAATTACCAATTTTAAAATATTTTATATTTTAAAAAAAGTTAGATGTCTTAGAAAAAAAATTTAATTGTATAAAAAATTGTTTTCTAAAAATAATATTAATAAAAATAAATCTTTCTTAATTTATTAAAAATTTATTCTAAAAAATAATTAAAATTATTTAATATTTTTAATTTAGGTAATTATTCAAGAGGAGAGAGGCGGGAAAAATAAACTTATGTGACCTAGAAATATGCCAAGTGTCCCCCTAATTTACTCTTTAGTATGATATTATAGATATAAATCAATATTGTATATTAATACGTAAATATAATGCATTATTAAAGATTGATGTTAAATGATTCTTTTATCTTTTGGTTCAAGCACCTTGATGTAACTTTTCTCGTAAATTCAAATAAATATATAGTTTTAGTATCAATTGTCATTTTTGTTTTTCTGGTAAAAGAACCAACACCATGCCCCATAGTACATCACGACTTCATACAACCACAACCACCCTTGTCTCACCATCATCATCTTTGATTCTCATATATGTTTCAAACATATCAAAGTTTAGTTGCAGAAGTGGATCTGGTTTGGGGGTGGAATAGTGATGTAAGGGGTTTGGAATGATGTTTATCATGGTTAAGTGGTTAACTTTAATGTATTTTATGTGTTTAAGTAGAAGAAATTGTATGGAATAAGTTAACTACGATGATTTGGTGTTTTATAGGTAAAACACAATCATTTGATGTGTTTTGAAGAATGCACATGGATGATAAATGAAGATCATGATAGATGAGGTGATAAAGAATTCAATTTCGCGAACGTGGCCGCAAATGGGGAGGAAAACGGAGTCCGAACGAAGAAGTTACGAAGAAAACAAGAATCAGAAAAAGCCCCCTAGCGTAACCTACGGTGGAAACAGGTCCTACGGTATAAGCCTCTAGAGTAACTTACGGTGGAAACATGACCTACGGTTCATCAGTTCAAAAATTGAGCAGAAAGCCTCTAGTGTAAGCTACGGTGTGTTCAAGTGACCGACGGTACTTGATGCGCTGAAATCACTTATAAGAAGGCAAAATTAGGTTTTCAGGTCTATCTTTCATTCCAAGCCGTCCCCAAGCCCTAGGAACGAATTCAAGTGATCCAAAAGGCTCCCGGAGGTGATTGCAAGGCTCAAGATCTTGTTTTTATCATTTGGTTTGAATCTTTAACGTTAGATACAATGTTTACCTTCGATTTTGATTTGTTTTTCGTTTCCATGTCTGGCTAATCCACCCGTGATCTTCTCCGGGTGTTAGGGTTTATACTATGACTTGTTTTTGATGGTTTTGGTTGAGTTAATGTTTGAACACGGTAGTTTAAGCCGAGTAACATTATTTATTGTTTAGAGATTCTAAAATACGTGTGTTGCTTTCAATTCAATTGTTCCTGTTTGATTGTTTTAGATTTCTTTTCATCTGGAAACATCAATTTTGGATGGGGTTGGGTAATACAAACGTAGGATATGATTCGAGTAGTCCATTAACAACAGTCTCATTCAATCTATTGTTTTTAACCAAATCAACCCGGTTATGTCTATGTGACCACTTTTAACTATCAAAGCAAGTCTAAGTTGTAAACCTTAACCCGAAGGGGATTACTCTTTCCCATCATTTTTTACAATCAATTTTACTTTTCAACTTCAACTACTTTTTGTAATTTAGTTAATTTACAAGTATTTTCAATAAAGCTTTCAACTTTATGAATTGAACCACACTTTCCACATATTCCCTGTGGATCGACCCGACTTACCCTAGCTATCTTAGATGAAGTTTGGACCATTATAAATTGTTTCTGATTAGGCCTGACAACCTGCATCAAATAGAGTGCAGGAGGTATGGGTTTGGGGGTGGGGGCCGAAGTGGCGGCTAGAGAGAGAGGCGGGAGGTGGCTAGTGGTTCTTGGGATGAGAGAGATAGAATAAAGAGCAGAGGAGGCTGTAGTTTGGCGATGGAGGCCGGTGGTGGCGGTGGAGGTAGCTGCCAAAGTCGGGGTGGAGGTGGTGGAAGATTGAGGTTAGGGTCAAGTGTAAGGTTTTATTTATAAAGAGAGAGGAGATTGGAGTGGGATAGGGTGATATGGAGTTTTAGTTGTATTTTGAATTTTTAATCATAAAGGTAAGGTTGACATTTCATAATAACTTAACAGGAAAATTTAACGGTGTTAGTCATATGGACCGAGATTGAAACAAACCCGTAAAACTATTGGACTGTCAATGTAATAAATAAACTATTAGACTGAAATTATAATTTTCGTCAAACCTCAGGGACTAAAATAATAATTTACTCGAAAATTTATCTATATTAATAAAATTAAGTTTTTGAGTGCACTAATTATAGATCCAATATTATTAGAATTTGTTTAGATATGAATTATATATTCAATCTATAATTAGAATTTGTTTAGATATGAATAAACAATGAATGATAATTCAAGCCTTTTTAAATTGGCAAAATAATTTGAGTGTCTGAGTTGAAAAGCGATCGTCATATTTGTTTAAATATAATTCATACAACTCATATATAACTCATTTATCCAATTCCTTAAAATTGAAAACTTGTAAATCGTTTATATAATTCATATTTCTTTAATTATTAATTATATATGAATTAGAAAAATTCAATTCATCATCACAATTTTTTTCTATTCCCCTATACATTTAAAAAGGAATGTGAATGAACAATCTCAGGGTTAATTATGGTATTTCACATTTTTCTTGGGTATTATGCTTTTGCCTTACGACCTGCACACTCCATTTTCTCTAGATGTTCTCGGTGATTGCCGCTGGTTATCTTAGAGAGAGAGGGTGCGTCGCCACCACAGTCTCCAGCGTGCTGGATAACCGCCTCACATACCTTAATTTGGGTGTTTTGGGAGAGAGAGAGAGGGTGTGATGGTGGTGGTTTGGGTGCTTTAGTGTCGCCACCACCGCTGTCGCCCTCGGCTTGCTGTACAATCGTTGGCATCTGTCTTTCTCTCTTAATCGCCTGAGGTTGACTGATTATGGTGTTGCTACCACATTTGTCTAGTGGCTGCTCAAGGTGGTGATGCTTGTGGTTTTCCCCTCCTCTTCTTTATCAAACGGACACCCTTTTAGGGTTTTCAAATCTACTCCCAGTGGACCTCCTTTGGTGCTGTTGGATGCCGCCGGTGGTCCCTGTGGACTGCCTTAGTTGGCGTCCGAGTGTAGTCGGTCGGCTCTTGGCCAGCCCTTCATTTCAGCACCGTCGTCGAGGAGGAAGCCACTCTAGGTTGGCCTCTTTTGGGTCGATGATGATGAAGGATTCATCAAAGCGTTCTGTTGTGCTGTCAAAGACAAATGTCTGACCAATTTACATAAGAGGTCTTAACCATTCAGCATTAGTATAGTGCTTAACCATTCAGAGGCAAATGTTTGAAACCATTCAAACATTTGTTCATGAAACAAACAGTCTGAACCATTCAGACATCTGAACTATTAAGACGCTGAAACAAACAACCCCTAAATGATAAGCACATAATGCCCATAATATGAAACCAAATAAAATAAGATACCTTAACATCAAAGGTCAACTAAATTACAGGTTTAGAGTAACAGGTGGTACAAATGACTCTTTGGGTGGTAAAAGGTAAGCCCATGAATGACATTGCCCTCATCAAATAATTTGTTGTTACTTTCGTTTATATCATATGTGAAAACTAGATTCAAACTTTTTTAGAAAACCTCCAAAAAAGATAAAAATAACAGAAGTTTAATTAACAGAAGCATATAAACAAACTACTGACCAAGTGCAAGATACTCATAGACTAATGCATTAATTCAAGAAGTGAAACCACTGAAGCCAAAACCATAATAAAGTCTAGCCATTTTAAAGACATTCATACACACCAAATTTACAATAATTTTACCGATTTAAGATCCTTCTGGATACACTTTCATAGAAGATAGAAGCAATAGTCCAAAGAGTTGCTATAGGACTATAAAACAACAATGTAAGAAGAGGAACACGATAACTAATCGGAGGATGTATGGCATTCGATCTCGACATCTTGATTGGAGAAGCAAACAGCAGTGAAGCTGTTGAAGAATAGCTATCGTATATGTGGACAAACTAGTGCTATGTGAACAAAAACTTTAAATTTTTTTATTAAAGGTTATAGATTATAAAATTTTCTAACACAAATACTTTTTATATCAATAAAATACATTGACTTTTATAAAATTAACACATTACATTACAATTACAATATTTTATAAACCAATTAAAAAAACATGTCAAAACAAAACGTCATAGTCAATGGTTTTATTTGTGAACCCTTGCACACATACGAACCAACAAATTCAAAATCTGTCCCCAAATTCTCTCATCTCCTCTCACATCCGTTACCCTGCAACTGATTCCAACGACTACCATGGATGCAATTCGAAAACAAGCTTCTAAGCTCAGAGAACAAGTCGCTAGACAGCAACAGGTACTCTATCATCTTCATTCTTCAACCAAAATGTTGCAGATTTTGTTCAAAATCTACCGCAAGCTGTTCAGTAGGTTATATGTAGAAATTGGTTTATGTTTTGATGTTAATATCATGCTTTCTGGTTAGTTTTACAACTATATCGGTTTTGATGTTTAGTTTAAGATTTAAGCTCAAAATTTAGGTTCTTTTTTGACTTTTTCCTTACACTTAGCCGTATTTCGTTTGAATTATTTGTGGTTTGAGTTTGAATCTCTGATTGCATGTCTGTATAATTTCTATAACGCCAGTTATGATGTCTTTCTTTGCTAAAGTTTGTGCTATGAGGGGTGTTCTGTAATATTGTGTTCTGGAGCTGTGTAATGTGTCAACTGTCAAGTTATAAGTAGACTTGTAGGATGTTTTATGGCGCATTGTCTCCGTTTTTTAAATTCAATTTGGAGGTTCTTTGTTAGCAACATCAAGCTCCATTTTTTTCAAAAGTGACATAATGCATGGTAGGTTGAGTCTGCATTTGTGCCAGAATATTGTGAAGTTTGTTGTTTTGGAAATGATCTGCACACGGTTTGCAAGATTGTTAGCTAAGACTGAGACGGGGAAATGATCAAATGCTAGTCTTACTTGGCTGAAAAGTCATGTTAACAGTGCATTAAGCCCCAAAAAGTTGGACGATCAAATTTACAAAGTTAATTTCGTATAGTATCTCATCTTAAGTGGGTAACAATGCAGCATCCATCACACATCAAAGTAAGATTTTGAATTTTGAGCTCCCAAATTATGTCTAGAGGTTTAGTTTAGTAATTGAAATTTGACCATGGTTTAGTCAATACAGTTGGAGTTTAGTCTAGGGTCTTTGTGCCTTTTTTTGGTGACCGTGAACTGTGGGTTCTCATTGGTAAACTCACGGACCTTACAATACCCTACTAACCAAAAGGGTCAGGCAAAGCTTGCACTAGGTAGGTGGCCTTCAAGTGGGTCATTGAACTTTGTGTTACTACTTAAAATTCTTCCCTTTGTAATTGTAAAACACATTTGGACTTGGGAGGTTATAAAATCCCAATAAAAGTAGTTAAAATTACTTGAAAATTTATTGTTCGTTTCCTTCACTTTTTTAACTTAAAATATCTTTTTTCTGTAGTTAAATGTCTTTTTAATATAATTCAGCTTGTAAATTGTGCTGGTTTTTATGTCTTGTTGACTTTTTTTCATCTGTTCTCATATATGGTAGACTGTGCTCAAACAATTTGCTGGTGGACTTGGAGGTTCTGAAGATTTAGTAGCCAATGAACTAGAATTACAGCAGCATCAAAAGCTTGAAAAGCTTTACACATCAACCCGATCTGCTAAGGTTGTCTACATATGATTCTGTTACTTTCTGCTTTTGTTTGTTGTATTATTATTGCTAAACTTATATGTCATTTATTGTTTTCTTACCAGCACTTTCAACGTGACATTGTCCGTGGTGTTGAGGGATTCATTGTAACTGGATCAAAGCAAGTTGAAATTGGTAAGCTAGCTATTGTGTAAACTACAACACTAATATTAGCACCTACTGTAATATCAATAATTGTTTCTAGAGGTGGCAATTTCAACCATTTACTTAAGGATGGGTCCAATTAATTGTGTTTAATCTCAAACTGGTCAAACACTTCACGGGTTGAGACTCCCCAAAGCATATGCTTAATTTATTTTATCAAAATACAGATAATCATCTTAATAATGTTGTTTTTGTAATTCAAACTAACAATAGTAATTCATAATTTTTTATTTAAACAATGGATAAAGTGTTCATAGGTCAAAGCCACCTTGACCTAGCCTGTTTCGATCCGTACTAAAATGTACCATTTAAATCGATCTTGTTTTGTTGTTTTGGCTGTCACCCAGTCCACCCAACCTGCTTATCTTACAAACTCTGACCATTGGTGTGTGTGCCTTTGCCGACAGGTACCAAACTCTCTGAAGACAGCAGGAAATATGGTGCAGAGAACTCATGCACCTGTGGTAGTGCTTTATCCAAAGCAGCAATGAGTTACAGTAGTGCTCGTATGGATATCGAAAGGGAAAGAGAAAGTCTATTGAAAGTCCTTGGCACACAGGTAAATAATACATTCACCACCTTATCATAAAATTTGTTTTAATGCAAAAAGTTTTTGCTAGGTTTAAATTGCATAAGTTTAATGATGATTGGCTCACGGTAATTGTTGAAATTTATGTTTAAATCTTTTTACTTGGCCAATCGCCAATTTGTCCTGGACTCCTGGATCTCTTATTTTACCTTGAATCTCCCCTATTTATTTGCAGTTAAAAGAGTACCTATCAGCATGATCTTTTTTTTTGCTCTGTTCTTATTCAGTGACCATGATGTTTATAGGTTTTTGGAATTAACATTAAAAAGTTTCATTTTGTCTTATATGTGTAACGATTGAAGAAGGGTGCTTCAGGTTCAATTTGATGTGAAGAAAATTGAGTTGGGTCATGGGAGTCACAAAATGAAGAATGTAGTATAAACTATAAACATATACTTCACTACCATTTTGTTTGACCCATAAATGAAAAATGAAGTATTCACCGTTTTCATTTTGTTGGCCCCATTTTAGCTCTCCATATTTCCATAATGTAAATTGGACCCATAAATTATATTCTTCTAATTGTGTAGTCACATCCTCATTTCTCTTTGTTAACCGAAGACATATTCTGTATTATTTAATGTAGTTGTATATAGCTGTCTATGGTTGTATATTTACCTTTATTAGTCCCTTAGATGTAGGCCTTATTGTTAGCTCCTTTTGTGTATATATGTACTGCTTCGTTATGAATAAAGGATTGTGCAATTTACCTATTTTCATGGTATCAGAGCTCTGCTCTATACCCAGGCGCCGCCGCGACAGACCCAGTCTTCGGACCGCTGCCGCTAACCTTGTCTTCGGACTACTGATTGCTGCCACCCACACCTTCGATCCAATACAAACCTGCAACTCTATTTCCTCTTCTCTAAACATGGTTGACGGAAATGATACCTCCCTTCCACCACCAGGAAATGCTAACCCCCCACCACCACCCAAACCCGCTGCTGTGCCTTTACACCCAGTTTATACAGTCACTGATATCCAAAAGAAAGTGCGTATCTTGGATGGCACAAAGGTGTCCTATTCCTCTTGGGTGAAATTATTTCATCTCCACGCTAGGGGATACAAAGTTCTCCATCACATTGATGGAGCCGAGCCCCCAGCGCCTGATGACCCGAACTACGACACGTGGAACGAGATCGATGCCATCGTTCTACAGTGGATCTATGGAACCCTCTCTGATGAGCTTCTTGTTCGCGTACTTGTACCCGAATCTACAGCTTTGGAAGCATGGAATCGCATCAAAAACTTATTCTTGAACAACAAAGGATCATGAGCAGCCGCTCTCGAGCACTCCTTTACTAATCTCAAGTTAACTTCCATGCCCTCACTCGATGCCTACTGCCATAAATTAAAAGAAATTGCAGACCAATTAGCCGATGTCGACAGCCCTGTAAGTGAAAGCCGCCTCGTTCTGCAACTAGTTCGTGGTCTTCCCCGAGAATTTGATAACATTGGCACCTACCTTAACCAGTCCATGCCAAAATGGGAGACGGCATGTAGTATGCTTCAACTTGAAGCACAACGTCAGGCTGCCTGAGATCCAGACCCTGTCGTCGCTGCTGCGGTCCAGCCATCTCAGCCTCAGGCTCATGTAACCACCCCACGGTTCAACCCTCGAAACCGTAACGCACGTGGGGGAGGACAAAGCACAAACCGCCGCCCCATCATAAATCAACAGGGCCGCTCACCACCATCCTGGGCTTCTTCCTTAGGCCCAACCCAACAGCAAAATGGTCGACAGGCCTAACAGCCCACTTGGGCCACACCCACTTCCCACACACAACAACAGATGTGGGCTCCCTGGTGGGCCACACCACCCCCCTGCCCATTTCCCACTCAACCAGGATGGGCTGCACCGTGGTGGGTCAAGCCTCAAAACCCGCAGAATCAACAACCTGCCGGAGGAAATCGATCGGCAAGATCATCTGGCCCTCGTCAACAGCCTCAAGCTAATCTGGCCCCCTTGAACCAACCGAGTTGGGCGTTGCGTTCTAGGCGATGACACTTGACCCGGAGGATACTCAGTGGCACATGGACATCGGTGCCACTTACCATCTCTCTGCAGATTCAGGTATATGTTCCACCTCTTATACTGTTAATTCCATTAAGCATATATTTGTTGGAAATGGTCACAAAATGCCAATTCATGGGTTTGGAAACATCACACTGCCCAATAACATTCGCCTCAACAATGTCCTTTACACCCCCGACATAATCAAGAATCTTATATCTATTAGACAATTCACCATTGATAATTTTGTGTCTGTGGAATTTGACCCCTTTGGTTTCTCTGTGAAGGATTTCAGGAATGGGATGATTATGACCCGACACAATAGTGACGGGCCCCTTTATCCTCTCACAGCACCTGCCACAGTTCCCACCACCTCTGCTTCCAGTTTCGTTGCCTCAACAGCCTCTGATTTTTGGCATGATCGACTAGGCCACCCGGGTCTTCCCATTATGGATTTTTTATCTTCTAGAAGTTTAATTTCTTGTAATAAGACTAGTCGTTCTCATGTTTGCAATTCGTGTCAGTTGGCTAAATATAAACGTCTACCTTTTCAATTGTCTACTTCTTGTACTTTCATGCCTTTTGATATAATTCTTTGTGATTTGTGGACGTCACCCATCATCAGTCAAGCCGGTTACAAATATTATATGTTCTTACTTGACGATTTCACCAACTACGCATGGGTGTTTCCATTAAAGTTCAAATCAGAAACATTTGCCAAATTCCAGAATTTTTACAAATACATTCACACTCAATTTAATCGCAAAATCAAAAATTTTCAATGTGACAATGGTGGTGAATTTGACAATAATCAATTTAAACAATTTGCCACCTCTAACGGCCTTCAATTCTGTTTTTCATGTCCACACACCTCCCAACAAAACGGGAAAGCAGAACGTATGATCCGACGGATCAACAAAATTATGCTTTCACTTCTTGTTCATGCCTCTCTCCCACCAACATTTTGGGTTGAAGCCCTTCACACCTCCTCCTACCTTCACAACATTCTACCGTCGAAACTCCTACAAAACCGCACCCCTCTCATTGCTTTCTACCTTCGTAACCCGTCCTATGATCACCTCCGTGTCTTCGGGTGTGCATGCTACCCAAACCAATCCGCAATCCGTCAACACAAACTCACCCCCCGTTCCACCCGCTGCATATTCCTTTGGTACCCTGCCAATTACCGAGGGTATCGATGCCTCGACCTCACTACCGGCAAAGTTCTCTTTTCCCGTCATGTCGTCTTTGATGAATCTGTTTTCCCATATTCTCAGCCATCAAACACTCACGACTAATCTTTCCTCGACACTGACCCCTCACCCACGGTTTTCACATTCCCTACAGCTAAAAACACCTCCCCTCCCTCACCACCAACACCATCCGCTGCCCCCAACAGCCCCATCCGAAACCCTGACCCCATTTTCACCTACCAACGTCGCCCTAAACCACCTACCCAACCTCCACTCACCACCACAACTCCTGCCACCTCGGCCCCTGCACAGCCAGCTCCACCACCGCCTGCCCCCTCGCACCGCATGACCACACTGTCAAAATTAAGCATCTCTAAAGCCCGAGTCCTCTAGCCTTCCACACGTCCGCTGCACATATTTCTCCTATACCAAAAACTCACCTTCTAGCCTTATCCGACCCTAATTGGCATAGTGCTATGACTGACGAATACAGGGCATTAATGGACAATAACATGTGGGAGCTGGTTCTTAGACCGAAGGATGCTCATGTGATTCGGTGTACGTGGCTTTTCCGCCCCAAGTATCATGCTAATGGCACTTTACAACGCTACAAGGCTCGTCTCGTTGTCAACGGGAAATCTCAACAGATTGGCATTGATTGCTTTGAGACATTTAGTCCCGTCGTCAAGCCGACCACTATTCGTACCGTCCTTAGTCTTGCCACCTCCAGGAACTGGCCCATACATCAATTGGATGTCAAAAATGCATTTCTACACGGGCACCTGGATGAGACGGTCTACATGTTTCAACCACCGGGGTTTGTAGATAAACGGTTCCCTTCTCATGTTTGTCGCCTCAAGAAGTCACTCTACGGCCTTAAACAGGCCCTCGTGCGTGGTACCGACGGTTTGCAAATTTCATTTTACAGTGTGGTTTTCGTGCCACAGTTAGTGACTCATCTATCTTTGTCTACACAAAGGGAAAACACATGGCCTACTTAATGCTGTACGTTGACGATATTATACTCACGACCTCGGATGACAGGTTATTACGGGACATTATCTCTACTTTGTCTTCCGAATTTGCAATGACAGATCTTGGACATCTACACCACTTTCTCAGCATCCAAGTGATCAAGCGACCGGATGGATTGTTTCTATCTCAACAGGCATATGCGGCTGATCTTTTATCCCGAGCTCAAATGGAAACTGCAAACCATGCTCCACCCCTACCGACACTAACTCCAAACTTAGTGCCACGGTCGGGACTCTTTTATCTGATGGTACGTTATACAGGAGCTTAGCAGGCGCACTACAATACCTCACATTCACAAGACCAGACATTTCCTATGCTATTCAACAAGTGTGCCTGTTCATGCATGCCCCTCGCGAGCCTCATTTTCAATTCCTGAAACGTATTCTATGGTACATTAAAGGCACTTTGGATCAAGGCCTCCTCATTACACCCTCTAAATCCTTGAAGCTTACTGCCTATTCTGATGCAGACTGGGGGGGGGGGGGGGTGTCCCGACTCTAGGCGATCTACCTCCGGATATTGTGGTTTCTTAGGTGATAATCTCGTCTCATGGTCCTCCAAACGTCAGGCCACCATCTCCCGATCCAGTGCGGAGGCTGAATATCGAGGTGTCGCCAACACAGCAGCTGAAACTAGTTGGCTACGGAACCTTCTTCTTGAGCTACATGTTCCTACCATTATCTTCTGTGACAACGTCTCTGCTGTGTATCTCTCGGAAAACCCAATTCAGCGGACCAAGCACTTCGAGATTGACATACACTTTGTTCGTGACAAAGTCCTCATTGGAACCCTTCGTGTCCTTCATGTTCCCGCGGATTTTCAATATGCTGATATCTTCACCAATGGCCTCTTCAGACAACTCTTTCAACGCTTCAAGTCCAGTCTTTGCCTCCGTTCCCCTACTGCTGCGACTGAGCGGGCGTGTTAACCGAAGACATTCTGTATTATTTAATGTAGTTGTATACAGCTGTCTATGGTTGTATATTTACCTTTATTAGTCCCTTAGATTTGGGCCTTATTGTTAGCTCCTTTTGTGTATATATGTACTGTTTCGTTATGAATAAAGCATTATGCATTTTACCTATTTTCACTCTTTACACCATATATGACAAAATGAAATTGTTGAACCTTAAATTACCTAAACGTCATATGCTCTCATTCATCACCTTATATAGTTACAAAGTTGTATAATAATCTTTTCAACTACAGGTTGCAGAACCTTTAAGAGCTATGGTTGTTGGAGCTCCGTTGGAGGATGCTCGACGTCATGCTCAAAGATATGACAGAGTCAGACAAGAAGCTGAAACTCAGGTTAATAAATTTATGTCTAAAATGCAAATATATATAAACACACACACATACATAAAAGTAATTAAGGTCGAGGTGTGTAAGCAAGAGATATTCTCATATTATTTTGTATTATTTATAGTATTTTAGTCATATATATCTTTCCATATCTTTAGGATCGATAGTTTCCTTTTATCTCTTAATCTTTTTGTATTCATATTGGACTTTGATTAATGAAGAATTCATTGGAGATTCATACCTTATCATGGTATCAGAGCTGCTCTATACCGATCATTGCCCTAGCCTCTCGAAACTAGATACCTCGCCGATCATCGGATTTCGATCCTGCTGACCACGATCTCTTCAATGGAAGACGCCAACCCAACCGACCAAAAACAACCTAAGCTGCCCACCCCAACCCTAAGCTGAATACCTTGCACCCGGTGTACACTGTCACGGATATCCAAAAGAAGGTACAAGTCCTTGACGGGCAACAAAGTCTCGTATTCATCTTGGGTAATTATTCAAGCTCCATGCACGCGACTTTAGATCACATCGATCGCACCTCCGCCACCGGAAGACCCGCCATGTGATCAATGGATAAAGATCGGTGCCACAGTTCTACGTGGATCTATGGCACTCTATCCGATGATCTCTTGATGAGGGTTCTTGAAACCAAATCTACCGCTTTCGAGGCCTGGAAGCGCATAAAGGGGAAGTTTTTGAATAACAAGGGATCTCGGGCCGCCGCACTAGAGCAAGAGTTCATTAATCTCAAACTCTCCTCGATGCCATCTATCGAGGCCTATTGTCAAAAACTCAAAGATCTCTCCGATCAACTGAACGATGTCGACAGCCGGTCAACTCCCAACGTCTTTGTCCTACAGTTGGTTCGGGGACTACGTGTCGAATACTACACTGTGGGCTCCTACATTAATCAAAGCTTGCCATCATGGGAAACCGCATGCTCCATGCTTCAACTTGAACACCAACGTCGCTCAGCCCGAAACTTACCTGCTTCGGGTGAGGCCCTTGCATCGGTCCCATCTCAACAGCCATCCCCAATAGCTACAAAAAGGCCCGTCTTTTGGCACCCCTTACCCGCGACAGTGGCCCACTGGTCCCTATCCGCTAGCCCCTTACTATGCTCCCCCTTACTGGGCTCCACTGCTGTGTCCATATTCCACTCAGCCGAGTTGGGCCGTGCCTAGGACTCGCCCTCCGCGACCATCGCCCAACAAGCCTAACAACTTCTCTTCCCAAGCCCACATTACCAATGTAAACCCCTTGGAGCCATCGAACTAGAAGCCGCTTTTGAAGCCTTAACCGTTGACAACACAGACTCACAATGGTTCATGGACATCGGGGCCTCTAATCATCTCAAATCGGAACCAGGTATGATTTCGATTCCAAGTGTTACTTCTATGAACTCTATCTTAGTTGGAAACGGTCATAGTGTACCAGTTGTCGGATCGGGCCACATAACCCTTCCTCACTCCTTGACACCCCTCCAACGCAAAAGATATTCTTCACACACCAAATGTTATTAAAAAGCTTGTTTTCGTTCGTAAGTTTACCACTGATAATTAGGTGTCTGTTGATTTTGATCTTTTTGGTTTTTCTGTGAAGGAATACCCCAGTGGGAAGATTTTGACCCGTCACAATAGTTCAGGTCATCTCTATTCGCTCACCGCAACGGCCTCGACCGAATCATCCACCTTTGTTGCTTCTTTCGATTCTACTTTTTGGTACAACCATCTATGACATCCCAGAGTTCATGTCTTTGATTTTCTTCGTTCAAATAAATTTATTTCTTGTAATAAACATTCTAGTTCCTTTGTTTGCCAATCATGTCAAATTGCAAGGAACAAACGTTTACTTTTTGATTTATCTAATTCTACTACATTATGCTCATTTTATATTTTGCATTGTGATTTGTGGACGTCTCTGGTTTTGAGCAAACATGGTTATAATTATTACCTTGTTGTTATTGATGACTATACCCATTACACATGGATCTTCCTAATAAAATACAAGTCCGAGACCTTTCAAAAATTTACAAAATTATACACTTTCATTTACACCCAATTCCATAAAAAGATTAAAACCTTTCGATGTGACATGGCTGGCGAATTTGATAACCATGAGTTCACCAACTTTGCAACTACACATGTTTACAATTTTGATTCTCGTGCCCCCACACTTCCCAACAAAATGGGAAAGCTGAGCGCATGATCCAACGTATCAACGAGCTCGTGCTTTCTCTCCTAACTCATGCTTCCCTCCCACCTCATTTTTGGGCAGAGGCATTACACACCGCCGTCTATTTGCATAATATCCTACCCTCCAAACTCCTACACTTCCACTCACCCATCAAAGCCCTCTACCTCAAGCACCCCACCCACAATCACCTTCGGGTTTTCAGTTGTGCTTGTTACCCAAACCAAACCGCCACCCGCCCACACAAACTTGCACCCCGATCCTCCTTATGTGTCTTTCTCGGTTACCCAATCATCTCTCGTCATGTTACCTTCGACGAGTCCACTTTCCCTTTCGCCAACACCTTGAAACCTTCCCCCGCCTCTTACTCATTCCTTGATAATGACCCATCACCCATCATATTTCAACAACCATACGCATCCATGAATGCCACCATGGCACCACCCCACCCGCCACCTCACCTTCACCGACCCCTGCCTCAGCCCCCACTGACTCGGCCATTAGCCCCTTCCCACCTCCCTCTCCAATCCCCAACTCCCCTCAACCACCCTTCACGCCTACTACCCAGCTACCTACCACTCCCGCTCCCGTTCAACTTACACGTCACCTCTATAACACCACTCCCGAAATCCCATGTCCAAGCCTAGTCCGATCCTCACTGGTACGAGGCCATGAAAACTGAGCATAGGGCCTTAACAGAAAACAACACATGGGATCTAGTACCTCGTCCGAGTGTTGCCCACGTCATACGTTGCATGTGGCTGTTTCATCATGAATTTAAAGCCGATGGCACACTCGAACGATACAAGGCCCGCTTGGTAATAAATGGGAAGTCGTAACAGGTCGGTATCAATTGTGACGAGACATTTAGTCCTGTAGTTAAACCATGCACCATACAAACGGTTCTCAGGCTTGCTTTATCTCGTGCATGGCCCATATATCAACTGGATGTTAAGAACGTGTTTCTTCACGAGGATCTTAACGAAACCGTTTATATGTTTCAGCCACCGGGGTTCGTTAATAGTCAAAACTCAACTCACGTATGCAAACTTCGCAAATCTTTATATGGCTTGAAACAAGCCCCTTGTGCATGGTATCATAGATTCGCCACCTATATACAAAAGTGTGGTTTTCGTTGCACCACCTCGGATAGCTCACTTTTTGTTTATCAACGTGGTGCGCACATGGCCTATCTACTTTTATACATTGATGACATTATTTTAATGGCCTCAGACCCGAAATTGTTATAACACTTCATCACCGCCATGTCACGCGAGTTTGTCATGATCGACCTCGGCCAACTTCATCATTTTTTGGGTATTGAGGTGAAACAAACCTCCACATGCATGTTCTTGAGCCAATGTTCTTATGTTTTGGATATATTACAACGGGCCAACATGCACAATTGCAAGCCTTGCAACACTCCTGTCGATACAAGTTCCAATCTAAGTGCAACCGCTGGTACCCCACTATCGGATGGTTCCTTATACCGTAGTCTTGCAGGAGCCCTTCAGTACTTGACTTTCACCCGACCTGACATCTCTTATGCAGTGCAACAAGTTTGTTTATTCATGCATGCCCCTCGGGAGCCTCACTCGAATTTTCTGAAATGGATTTTGCACTACTTGAAGGGCACATTGGATCATGGTTTGCATCTCTCACCCTCCAATCTAGCGACCTAACAGCTTATTCTGATGCCGATTTGGGGGATGTCTTGACTTCCACAGGTCTACATCTGGTTATTATGTGTTTATTGGTGACAACTTGGTCTCGTGGTCTCTAAAAGGCAACCACGATCTCACGCTCTAGTGCCGAAGCCGAGTACCGGGGGTTGCTAACACTGTGGCCAAGCTAACTGGATTAGAAACCTTTTACTTGAGTTGCTTGTTCTTATAAGAAAGGCTTCTGTTATTTATTATGATAACATTTCAGCCATTTATTTGTCTCATAATCCAGTCAGACATCAACGAACTGACGAACAAAGCATGTTGAGATAGATATCCATTTTGTTCGAGAAAAGGTCGGGTTGGTTGCATTCGGTTCTTCATGTACCAGCCAATTATCAATACGCAGAAATCTTTACCAAAGGCTTACCATGAGAAATTTTCACCGGTTTAAAGACAGTCTGTGCATCCGACGGCTACTTCTTTGACTGCGGGGGAATATTAACAAGAGATATTCTCATATTATTTTGTATTATTTATTGTATTTTAGTCATGTATATCTTTCCATATTTTTAGGATAAATTGTTTCCTTATATCTCTTAATCTCTTTGTATTTATATGGGACTTTGATTAATGAAGAATTCATTGGAGATTCATACTTTATCAGTGTGTACCCAAACTTATCATTTTGATCGATCAGTCACTGCTAATCTTATTGTTATTCTCATGGAATCTTAAATCGTAATAGGTGATTGAAGTTGCAAGAAGGCATGCAAAAGTGAAGGAGTCTAATGAGAATCCTGATAATTTGTCAAAGTTTGAAGCTGCCCAAGCTAGACTTCAAGAGCTAAAGTCAAGCATGAGTTTATTGGGTAAAGAAGCTGTTGCTACCATGTCAGCTGTGGAAGCTCAACAACAGAGGTTGACACTTCAACGTCTTATAACCATGGTAAACTACACATAATATATGCCAGCTGGTTACTTCATTTTTTAATGTTTTTGTGAAGTTCGTTAATAAAATTTGAAAAGCTGACTTGATTATTTTTTCCTTAATTGAAGGTTGAAGCAGAGAAACATCATTATCAGAAACTTGTGCATATTCTTGATCGACTTCAAGGCGAGGTATCAGTTACACTTGGCATCATTTCTAGCAAGAAAAAGGAAGAATATGCTGGTTACTAGTAGTGCCCAAATTGGTGGGTTGGGTGGGTTTGGAAAACACCATAACAGGTCCAAAATGTGTGATTAGCAACAGGCATTGATTAGTGATGATCTGGTTGGGTTGACCTGAAAACTTTGTCCAATATTTTTAAAGAAATAACTAGTATATTCATTTTATATTATTTAAGTAATAATCTATTATCAGTAAAATGATTTCAGAGGCTTTAGCAATGTATTAAAATTCTTTGCGACTTTGACCCCTTTGAACCTATTTCATCTTTTAGCTAAATTTTTTTATCGTTTGACTGTTAGACCTGGTAACTTGGATTGACTTATTTATAGATAAATTGGTCGAAATTGTTTTCTTTACTGGTTCATTATAGGTTCTGTTTTTACCAATGAGAATTATAACAAATCCCATTCTAGAGATATGTAAATTTTGGCCAAACCAATAATATGTCGAAACACAAGAATCACATAATGCATTTTTTCTACTGTTTGGCATTCGTATACAGTGCATAAAAGATAATTAGAAGTAGTGGGAGAGAGAAACAAAGGCATTACATATTATTGGTTCTGAAACGAGCGTGATATATATGATAAACCTTCAAGCAATTTGTTAAATTACTATTTTCATGGAGAGTATTTTATTATTTCATTGAAGCTCTGCCTTATATGATGGTGACTTATTTTAGATGTTGCAAGAACGTCAAAGAATTGAAGCTTCTCCTACAGCAGCATCAGTTTCACCCATGAGTACCTCTTCACCACCTCATGATGAATCCAAGAATGGCACTGCAGATAATGCGGACTACTTTCTTGGAGAGGTATACAACCAATTTCCGGATTCTGTAGTTTGAAAATGATGGCTCAACTTAACTTTCATAAATCTTTGAATCATAGGTCATACATCCATATGAAGCAGAGTCTGATGCAGAGCTGAGTTTAACAGTTGGAGATTACGTCGTTGTTCGAAAGGTCTGATTTTTATTTAATAATTGATATGAACAATTTATTTTTTATGGATGCCTGTATCAAGTGGTGCAATAAATGTTATAAAGATGATAAAGGACCATTGTCTGGGTGAACTTACGACAAACCAAATGGGTGCTTGGTTGGTCGGTCTGGCTGAATTGACGGTTTGAACCATTTTTTTATTCTTATTTTTCAAATGGTTAGATGGTATCAAAACTATAAAATGATAAAGATGATTTATGTATAATGGCACGTTCCAAAATTAAAAAAAAAACAAATAAATTTAAGGCTAAAAGGCCGGTTCCAGGTTCTAAACCATCAGTGGGACAATCAAACCGCTAAACCACCAAAACTAAAATTTGAACCGAACCGCAAGGATCTTAAACCGTCGGTTAATAAACACTCCAACTTATTGTTAAATAAGGTGTTTTTGGGCTTGCACAAGGAAAACCCAACCCAACCCGTTTTAACATGCTATCCTACCCTCGTGTTTTACTGCCTCTACTCAGTCCTCTAAGTGGTGAGCTGCAAATCTTACCATATAAAATTTATTTTCTGGCCAGGTGTCAACTAATGGTTGGGCAGAAGGCGAATGTGAAGGGAAGGCAGGTTGGTTTCCCTTGGAGTATGTAGTACGCCGAGACCGGATTCTTGGTAGCCAGGCGGCTTAAGTGTAGAAGCAGTAGCAGTAGCATTAGCACTAGCTAACTAATTGTTTTTCATTTATTACGCTTCTAAACATTTGTGATTCTTCTTCATGACTTTTATGATTTTAGCCTTCCTTATTCTAATTTTAGCCTCAACCTTTGGTGCAACAAACAGTAGCAGATCTAGAAAACTTACAAACGGAGTGTGAAGTTTTCGGGCAAGGGGGATTGATCGTGTTGATTATTACAGTAGATCCGTTCGTTATTATTGCTGTATAATACATATCATCATGGTTGAAATTTATGTTCACAAGTCTAAAACATGATAGAATGCATAAAAACATGTTGAGAAGTGATAATTTGGTGCATGCCAAATCAAAAAATCAGTTTGGACAATTTACCTACTTTTTTATCCATTTTGATGCAATCCAATTTTCGGCAGTGACAATAATTCATGGATTGAAACAAACGTAACTAGTAAAATCTCTCTCGTTTCAAGCTTGTAGATATGAATTTGGCCTTGGAGAGGGTAGCATGAAGGTAAAGTTTGCTTCTATTGATTCATTGAGACCTCAAACTATAAAAAACAATCTCTTGACATTTTAACTTTAGTTATCTTGAGAGAAATAATTCATGGATCCGACAACTTGAAGTTTATATTTACACAGAATAATGATTGTATTAAATTAACATAGATAAATATCAAACTTGTAGCAAATTGTTAAACCTTGAGTTTTTTGGGAAAAAATCTTGTTGGGGGCCTTGTTTTCTTTGTCATAACTTGGTTGTTGTGCCTTTACTTAGGTGGGAAGTTGTTGGTGGCGTGTGCATAATATAATATGTCCATGTCATTATTGAAATTAAAAAGAGCGAGACTGTGTACTTGTTGCATAAGAAGAAAGTATAGAAGAAAGTATCGGAAAGTTAAAAGGAAAAATATAGAAATGTTGGTATATATGCCTAAAATTATTATGGGAGTTAGGAATGGTGATGACTGATGTGTAAAAGAGGACTCAACGATTTTAACCTCTATTGTTATGTAATGTTGGTATATATGCCTAAAATTATTTACTTATTTTGACGATGCTGAAATTTAAAACATACAAGTCTAATACTATCTTAGATGATTGTCATATGAATTTCCTCACATATCATTTAAGGGAAAGTATAAGAACTCAAGGAGGCGTCACAATCGATGTCCTGCATCTATCGTGAATTGTCCATTAAATCTCTGATAACATAAGCAGTGAAAAAAATAATTATATAACTTAAATGATTTATAACTCTTTACCATGGATAAATTTGCAATAAAGCAAGAAACCCGAATCAATACAATTATGTAGTATTTTATAATTTTAACCTTTGATAAGAAGTGGTCGCTAAACATTTGGTGTATTGGACGAGAAACAAATGACTCCAAGTATATCCACACCAAAAAGATACTAACAATATATACAACTAAATTATTCAACATTTAGGGTTTATAAAATGAAATGATAAACATCACACATATTTTTATTTATTTATGTCAGAGATATTCAACTAAACTTAGCCCATATTTAAAATATCATAATCCTAACATGACCTGTGTAATCCGTTTATCTAAACAAGTTACATGTTGGCAAGTTAAAACAACTTACTAGTTATTAACAAATGTATAAATCGATTAGCATATTGTGCTAAGTCACCCATGTGAACGATGCTTAAGATTAGAAATCTTCCTACTTTAATAAAAGAGTAACTTAGGATGACACGTGACAGCATCACAATCGATCTCATCAAAATTTTCTCGCCTCTTTATCTTATTAAATAATAACCTTAATTAATAATAATATTATTTAACAAACTTTAGATTAAAAATAGGTTTTTTTTTTAAATTAAGAAAAAGATCTTTTATTAATGTTATTCTAAATAAACAATTTTTATAAATAATATATTTTTTTTCTAAAACATCAAACTTTTATAAAAATACGATATATTATAAAATTTGTGTTTTTATAAAGTAAATTATTTAAAAACCAAAAATAATTAAATTTAGAAGTTTTGATAATGAAATTTCAAAAAAATGATATTTTTATACGATTTGTTTTAGAACAAAATGTTTACTTTAAAAAAAAAATTAAAAATCAAATTTTAAAAAGTTGATATCACTGTTTTATTACTTATTGTACTTACCCATACGTAATTTCAGTCATATCATATCTTGGAATATCATTTTATATTCCATAAATTTCATTATATTAATATTTTATTTATTCAACCCGTGTAATGTACAGGTTTACGAAAGCTAGTCTTTTAATAAAGTGATACACATACTCATTTACAGCTTCGCGTCGTACTCCATCTTTCCCTTCAACTCCATCTTAACATGACAATGCAATCTTGGTGTCCTTCTCATCCCTTTTTTTTCCTAAGGCAACGCCTCCAAGACCCGAATGGTGTACTTCCTTCACTCTCGATTGGTAACATCCCAACACCCACAACGTCTCCAGCATCTCGACACTTCCTCTATTCTCGAGCAACCTCTTGTCCAAATCCTTTATTTCAGTCGTTGTTCAGACCTACTTATGAGTTCCAACGCTAGGTCTGACCATTATCCTCCTCAACCAAAACTAACCATTGAAATCTCAAATTATCCGTTTAATAAAACCCAAAACGTTTTGTTTTAACGGATCCTCCTCAACCAAAACTGACCATTGAAATCTCAAATTATCCATTTAATAAAACCCAAAACGTTCTGTTTTAACGGATCCGTTTAATACAAACTTACATAACACTCAATAAGCTACACAATTGTTACATTACATTATTTACTCATCTTTTCTTTCATTCATTTTAGAGGTTAAAATGATTTTTCTACCACGGGCCATGCCATGATATGATGATAATGGTTATTTACACAACCGATCACACACCCTCAGATCTAACACTCTTTCATAACACACACTGAATCAACCCTCAGCAACCATCTCTCTGCATCTGCAACTCCCTCTATCAAATGCCCTCTGATCACAACCACACTGCTCATTAACCACCATCCGATCCATCAATCCATCAAATCACTTCTCAAATTAGGGCATTCGATCGCCAGATCTAAGGTAATCATCACTCACCTCCAAAATCTAGGTTTTTGTTATACGATTCAATCACGAGTTACGTGATCTGTTCGATTGGTCTATTAGGTTGCCAACAGTGAGGATTGAAGATGTTGACGAAGTTCGAGACGAAGAGTAATCGAGTGAAAGGCCTGAGTTTCCACAGCAAGAGGCCGTGGATCTTGGCTAGTCTCCACAGTGGTGTGATCCAGCTATGGGATTATCGGATGGGCACTCTCATTGATCGGTTTGATGAACATGATGGCCCCGTTCGTGGCGTGCACTTTCATCAGTCGCAGCCTCTTTTTGTTTCTGGAGGTTTGTTACGTTTGAATTGCGTTTGACGTGTATGGAATGGTCGTGGATTTTAGGGTTTTGTTTACTGTTAGCCGATCTACATGGTTTTTTCTAATTGTTAGCTGATCTGTTCACGATCTTATGTGCATCAATGGTGATTGGATTTTTGAAGATTGGTTTTTGTGTTATGGGGACTTATTCGATCCATACAAAATATTGTTTAAGATTGTGCCATGGTAGTGATGAATGGAACTTTACATTCATAAGTTTTGGGGCTTTTATATTGTTTTCTTGGCAATGTTTGAAATCTGAAAAACATGGAAATGATTTGGATCTAAATGGATGTGATATTTTGCATATAAGAAAGTTTTTTTTATTGTGAAAGATCCATTTTGTTTGGTTTTATCTGCACATATAAACAGTTCTGCCTGTGTTTTCTTCTGTTGATTGTTTGTAACATTTACTTTTGTGTCTAAGAATATTCGGGATTACCTTTTTGTTTTAAATGTGTAATCATACATGCAGGAGATGATTACAAGATTAAAGTATGGAACTACAAACTACATCGGTGTTTGTTTACACTTCTTGGCCATCTTGATTATATTCGGACTGTTCAATTTCACCATGAGAATCCGTGGATTGTTAGTGCTAGTGATGATCAAACTATCCGCATATGGAACTGGCAGTCTCGTACTTGCATTTCTGTTTTGACTGGACATAATCATTATGTGATGTGTGCTTTGTTCCATCCAAAAGAGGACCTTGTGGTGTCAGCATCATTGGATCAAACTGTTCGGGTTTGGGATATTGGTTCCCTGAAGAAGAAAACAGCCTCCCCTGCAGATGATATTCTTAGGCTCAGCCAGATGAATACAGATTTCTTTGGTGGTGTTGATGCTGTTGTGAAGTATGTATTGGAAGGCCATGATCGAGGTGTTAATTGGGCATCATTTCATCCCACTCTTCCTCTTATTGTTTCAGGAGCTGATGATCGCCAAGTGAAGATCTGGCGAATGAATGGTATGTTTTTCAATATCTTGTTTTTTTGTTAGTCATGGCAATATATTACATTTTTATTGTTGAATCTGAATTGATTACTTTGTCTTTCAGATACAAAAGCATGGGAGGTCGACACATTGAGAGGTCACATGAATAATGTATCATGTGTTCTTTTCCATGCAAGACAGGACATTATAGTATCAAACTCAGAAGATAAAAGCATACGTGTTTGGGACGCTACAAAAAGGACTGGCCTTCAAACTTTTCGGCGGGAGCATGACAGATTCTGGATTCTTGGGTGTCACCCTGAGATGAATCTGTTAGCTGCAGGTCATGACAGTGGTATGATTGTTTTCAAGTTAGAAAGAGAACGCCCTGCCTTCTCTGTTAGTGGTGATTCCCTCTACTTTGTAAAAGACCGTTTTCTACGGTTTTACGAGTTCTCTTCTCAAAAAGACACTCAAATCCTACCGATCCGTAGGCCAGGTTCCAACAGCTTGAACCAGGGCCCAAGAACTCTTTCTTACAGCCCAACCGAAAATGCTATTTTAGTATGTTCAGATGTAGATGGTGGATCCTACGAACTGTACATCATACCTAAAGAGAGTATTACTAGAAGTGATACAATTCAAGATGCGAAACGTGGTGTTGGTGGGTCGGCGGTTTTCGTGGCCCGAAATAGATTTGCTGTACTTGAGAAAAGCACTAATCAAGTGTTGGTCAAGAATTTGAAAAATGAGATTGTGAAAAAAAGTGCTCTCCCTGTTGCCGCTGATGCTATATTCTATGCTGGTACAGGTAACTTACTATGCAGGGCAGAAGATAGAGTATTCATCTTTGACCTTCAACAACGATTGGTTCTTGGAGACCTACAAGCATCTTTTGTAAGGTATGTTGTTTGGTCAAATGATATGGAGAGTGTTGCCTTGCTTAGCAAGCATTCAATAGTCATAGCTGATAAAAAACTCGTTCATCGGTGCACGCTTCATGAAACAATCAGAGTGAAAAGTGGTTCATGGGATGATAATGGTGTGTTCATATACACAACATTAACCCATATTAAATACTGTTTACCTAATGGAGACAGTGGAATCATTAAAACCCTTGACGTACCGGTTTACATCACGAAAATATTTGGAAATACAATCTTTTGTCTGGACCGTGATGGGAAAAACCGCCCGATAGTTATTGATTCAACAGAATATATCTTTAAGCTATCTTTACTGAAAAAAAGATATGATCATGTAATGAGCATGATACGAAATTCAGAGCTTTGTGGGCAAGCCATGATTGCATATTTACAACAAAAAGGTTTTCCAGAAGTTGCCCTACACTTCGTGAAAGATGAAAGAACTCGTTTTAATTTAGCACTTGAAAGTGGAAATATTCAGATCGCTGTTGCCTCCGCTAAAGAAATTGATGAAAAAGACCATTGGTACAAATTAGGGGTTGAAGCCCTTCGTCAGGGTAATTCTGGTATCGTTGAATATGCATACCAGAGGACGAAAAACTTTGAGAGGCTATCTTTCTTGTATTTGATTACTGGAAATTTGGATAAATTGTCTAAAATGATGAAAATAGCTGAAGTGAAAAATGATGTTATGGGGCAGTTCCATAATGCTTTGTATTTGGGTGACGTTCAAGAACGAATCAAGATTTTGGTTAATGCTGGTCATCTACCTCTAGCATATGCTACAGCTAAAACCCATGGGTTGAATGATATTGTTGAAGATCTTGCAGATAAACTTCAAGGTAATATCCTTAAGCTGCCCTCTAGATCTAGTTCTCTTTTGATCCCCCCAACTCCTGTGTTATGTGGTGGAGATTGGCCATTACTGAGGGTCATGAAAGGGATATTTGAAGGTGGTCTTGATAATGTTGGCAAAGGTGGAAATGAAGAATATGAAGATGCTGGTGATGCTGATTGGGGTGAGGAGTTGGATATTGTGGATGTAGAGAATATCCAAAATGGTGACATCAGCATGGTGCTTGATGATGACAAAGCACCTGAAGAAGAAGACGAAGAGGGTGGTTGGGATCTTGAAGATCTCGAGCTTCCTGCTGATGTGGAAACCCCGAAAACTGCCACTAATCGATCATCAGTGTTTGTGGCGCCAACTGTTGGTATGCCTGTGAGCCAGATCTGGGTGCAGAAATCGTCTCTTGCTGCTGAACATGTGGCGGCTGGAAACTTTGAAACTGCCATGCGGCTGTTGACGCGCCAGCTTGGAATCAAGAATTTTACACCTTTGAAATCATTGTTTATGGACCTCCACATGGGAAGTCATTCTTACTTGCGTTGTTTCTCATCTGCTCCCTTGATCTCATTGGCTATCGAGAGGGGTTGGAGTGAGTCAGCCAGTCCGAATGTCCGGGCCCCACCTGCACTCGTGTTCAATTTCTCTCAGTTGGAAGAAAAACTCAAAGCTGGTTACAAAGCCACCACTACAGGGAAATTTACTGAAGCTTTGCGCCTGTTTTTATCCATTCTCCATACCATTCCCTTAATTGTTGTGGAGTCTAGAAGAGAAGTGGATGAAGTGAAAGAATTAATTATTATTGTGAAAGAATATGTTTTGGGCTTACAGATGGAGCTTAAAAGAAGAGAATTAAAAAACAACCCGGTCCGCCAACAAGAACTGGCAGCTTATTTCACTCACTGTAACCTTCAGTTACCACATTTGAGGCTAGCATTGATGAATGCTATGACTGTGTGTTACAAAGCGGGTAACTTAGTCACAGCATCAAATTTTGCAAGGAGGTTATTGGAGACAAACCCAACTGCAGAAAGCCAAACCAAAACGGCCCGTTCTGTTATGCAGTCTGCTGAGAGAAACATGAAAGATTCCACAGAGTTGAATTATGATTTTAGAAACCCGTTTGTTGTTTGTGGGGCGACTTATGTACCTATATACAGGGGACAGAAGGATGTTGTATGCCCATACTGTAATTCACACTTTGTTGTATCTCAGGAAGGCCAGCTTTGTACTGTTTGTGATCTTGCGGTGGTTGGATCAGATGCTTCAGGCTTACTGTGTTCTCCTGCACAGATCAGATAATTCAAAAAGTTTTATTCTTTGGGTATTCCTCTATCTCTTGCTCAGTTTATTTAATTCTTTAAAATCTTTTATTAGTCTTTTTTTTTGTTTACAAGTATAAGTGAAGTATTATTAGCTGTTATATGATTTCATCTTTGCAAGTCTTGGTCTACTGTGGTTTTCTTCCTACAGTGACCATGAAATTGAACTAGTAACTTTTGCCAATCACAATAGTTTGATGTTTATACAAAATTATAGAAATTCTACTTATTTCCGTGCTGTGTAGCACATTTACTGTCCTAAAAAAATAATTGAAGCATATTTCAGTTGCTTTTTTTTATAGGATTGATTTATAAATTAAAAGTTACCATCAACATATAAGTTTTCTTTGAAAAGCAGTTTATTGTTGATTAGATTTACTTTTGGGTTAACTTTGATACTTAATTCTGAGGTCATAATTACTTGATTGTAGGCAAAACTGGCAGGTCAAAATGTTTTTTTTTAAGAATGGGTCAATAAGGGTAGGGTCTGGTTGACCAATTATACTTCTATTCCAGTTCCTTAATTTCTTTATTGATAATTAGCATGTCGGGTACGATGAGAAAAATATAGTATTTCAACAATAGTCTTTTAACATTTTAAATAAAATGAATTAGGAGTTCAGTGAACTAAAATACACTCTGACTTTCAACCTGTTCCCCAGTTACCCTAAAGCTATTTTCTCACCTTTTTTATTTTTAATTTCTATCTGTTCAACCTGACCCATTTATAAGTAAATGGGTTGAAATGCCACTCTACAGCTCTACTTATAAAGAATGAACATCATCCAAAATTTTCTAACGGGGTGTTTGGGATTGTGTTTTGGTGGAGATTATCTGATTATGGTAAGTATGACAAACACCAATAATCAGAAAATGTCTGAAAACATGCTTCTTGAAGACAAGTGTTTTTCAAACGCAATCCCAAACACCTCCTCATTGGTACTATTTTATACCGCGATCTATTTTGTATCTTCCTTTTTGTTGTCATAACTATTGCACTTAGATTTGGGCTGTGAGTTTTGCAGTTTAACGTGTCCGAGTAAAGTGGAAGAATTTTGGCTGGTAGCTGATGTTGGGAGGCCAACCACATTAATCTGTAAATTAGATTTGGTTATGGATTTAGTGTCAGTACTGAGAAAATTTTAATCATTTTTGTTTTCTGATAATTGTTGGAATTTGGGTGTTGTTAAAAGACATAGACATTCACAAAACGGTGTGTTTGTGAATGATGGTTGTATGTAGACGTTTTTACAATAACTTGGATGTTTTTCACCAAATTTTTCTATCTTTTCACATATCTTGTTTCATGGTGTGTTTTTGTGGTTAATTGAATATGCTTTAAAAGGTAAGTAAATCAATTAATATCTTTCGGTTCGCAATTTAGCAAGGGTTCAAAGTTTTGATCCAGATGTGTTTTTAGGCAGGAGATGTTTATATTTTTACCCAGAATGTCATCTTTGGTAAAATTTCAAAGCTGATGGGAACGTTTATCGTATGAGCCTATCTTAAGATAATGGGTTCAATACGTGGAAATAACTTCTTGCACAAAGCATATGGTATGATTGAGTAAATCGGATCATGAAATGATGTTGGTCTCTTTTGGCCTTTGTGTAATGTGTAAACTAACTCACGCACTGGCTGCTTTTGTTATTTTCAAAGTGTTACATCATGACTAAGATTACTGTGTTGATGATATAACTAAGTGGCTTTCCTAACTTGTATCTTCACGGCTTTTTTCCATAGTTTATTATCAATGGATCCTATTGTCACGACCTGCTAAAATGCAGATCGCAACCCTTAATTCTCATCAATTAAGGGCATTTTGAAGCATACAAGGCTGCCCGGAAGACTCTGAAATAACCCACATACTTCTGCATCAACATATCAGCATTGGAAGGCTCTAGAACGTCCAACAAGGCATTAGAAAACGTGGCTCAAAGGACTGCTATGAAGAGCTATCTAGAATAGTCATGAAAGATCATAGAAGACGCTAGAAAGAACTACATAATTCAGCATTGGAAGCAACCTTGATGGATCTTGGACAAACTAGAGTGTTTCATGTTAAATATCTAGTCTTAGATATTATGTAAAGACATATCTAGATATAGAACAATCTAGAAGATCTGAAACTAGTATAAATAGGTTAGTAGTGCATCATTTGCATACACCCAAGTTCTTTGTAACTCAAAGCATTGTACTTGTGTTCATAGTAATACAAGCAATACACTTGTGTTGTAATCACACATCACGAGCATTTCACTTGCATACCACGAATCTAACGTTTTCCTACAAAGACTTCCGTTGCATAAACCATCCATTTGAGATCAAGAAGGTTGACTTAGAACGGATCTAAGTGCCGCACGTGAGCTAAACAAATCAGTCCGTGACAAGTGGTATCAGAGCCGCGTCGATTCATTGGGATGACATCTAATCCAGAAAAGGTTGTAGTCGCAAGCGTTGCCGGAGACGAGACCCGTGGGCGGGAGGATACTCGTAAAGGTGACAAGAAGACTCGAAGCATGTCTAAAGACTTGGTTGCAAACATGGACAAAAGAGTTGAAGATGTTGAGACAACATTGTCGGAATTCAAAAATGAAATCGATGAATTCAAGGCTGAAGTCGATATCTTCAAAACACACACCTACGACTCTTTGCAACATGTTGAGTCGTTAGGCAGTGACTTCAATGAAATGAGAAGCGATCTAAAACTTGCTCTCTCATTGATAAAGAAGGAGATGGAAGAGGCATTCACAAAGGAGTTGGGTAAACTCAAAGTCAACTTTAAGAGAGAAATCAAAGACTTGCAAACCGAACTAAGTGTTTGCAAGCGTGCACTAGCAACCAGAAGTGACAACATAATCCATGCCTCTACAAAGGTAGACATCCCCAAACCATCATCATTCGTTGGTAAACGAGAGGCGAGGGCTGTGGATGAATTTCTTTGGGAGATAGAGCAATACTTTGAGGCCATTGATATTGTCGATGACGCCAAGAAGATAAAGACGGTGACACTTTACTTGAAGGAGACCGCAACTTTATGGTGGCGACGAAAGCACATGGAAATTGATAAAGGTACATGCACCATACAAACCTAGACTGATTTCGTAAAAGAAATCAAGAAACAATTTTATCCAGAAAACGCTGAACACGAAGCAAAGATCCGGCTTCGCAATCTAAAGCAAAAGGGTAGCATCAAGGACTACGTCAAAGATTTCATTACCCTTGTGCTAGAAATTCCGGACTTGTCACCAAAGGACTCTCTCATATACTTCATTGATGGCTTACAAACATGGGCAAGAACCGAGCTTGAACGAAGAAATGTTCACGACTTGTCCTCAGCCATCATTGTTGCTGAAAGCTTGATCGACCATAATGAAAGGCGATCACAAAAACCCACCGTTACGAAGGATAACGAAGAAAAAGGTGGGGGAGCGAGACCCCACAATTATAACCAAAATCAAAATCAAAGAGAAGATAATCGACGACCACCAAAATATGGAAAGGTGGTGCAAATAATCAAAGGATGTTTCTTTTGCGATGGACCACACAATGCACGAGATTGTCCAAAAAAGGCTAGACTAACAGCCTTGATCAGATATGATGATGAACCATCAAAACCAGAGGAGGTTCGTCTTGGAACAATGCAACTTCAACTACTTAATACTTTAAGTACAGTCGAAAGCAAGCCCTTAGTGATGGCAAACCAATCAAACCCAACCATAATCAAAGACAACCCGAAGACAAGATCAAAGGGTCTTCTGTTCGTAAACATGGAAATAAAAGGGCAGCTTAGAAGACGCTAGAAAGAACTACATAATTCAGCCTTGGAAGCAACCTTGATAGATCTTGAACAAACTAGAGTGTTTCATGTTAAATATCTAGTCTTAGATATTATGTAAAGACATATCTAGATATAAACAATCTAGAAGACCTGAAACTAGTATAAATAGGTTAGTAGTGCCTCATTTGCATACACCCAAGTTTTTTGTAACTCAAAGTATTGTACTTGTGTTCATAGTAATACAAGCAATCCACTTATGTTGTAATCACACATCACGAGCATTCCACTTGCATACCACAAATCTAACGTTCTCCTACAAAGACTTCCGTTGCATAAACCATCCATTTGAGATCAAGAAGAAGGCTGACTTAGAACGGATCTAAATGCCGTACGTGAGCTGAACAAATCAGTCCGTGACACTATGCTACCTTTGGGTTTTACTTTATATAATTTAAATTTCCAAAAGTGTGCTTGGAAGACATTATTTGATTTAGTATGAGTTTATAGCTACTAATTGTCATTATGTTTAGCAAATTCAAGCTAGGAGTTAGTTTGCACTCATTTAAGTTATAGAACCCACCTAGATTCTATCTACGCTACTCTTTTTTTTTTCACGGTTTTCATCATGTTTCCCTACTGTTTCACTCATTTCAATGACTTCATATATGTTGATTTTTTTTGTTTATTAATGTTTAAACACAGTTTTGGTCATATTCAATAGTTATTTTTTTAACGGAGGGCAACAATCTTTTAACCGCGGACAATAAGGCAACAATCTTTTTTAACGGTTTAAATGGAAGAACATAAACATTATTTTGATTAGCAGGAAAAAATAGATGTTACAAAAAAAAAAAAAAAAACCGAATTCCGATTCTTAAATGAATTAGAGAAATTTATGTACTTCAAAAGTACGTCTTTAAAAGAAAATATGATGCATAGGGTTTATGGTTCTTATTATCTTCTAGAAGCTTCTTTGTATGGTGTTGTTTATATAAGTGTAGGTCGTATGGTAGTATTGTAAAAAGTGGGTGGTAGGCATGTGTTTGAGAGCATCCTGTGTCCCTTTTAGTAACAAACCAAATAATTGGTATCATTAAAAGTCTATAAATTATTAAATCACTCTATAAATCCATTTTTTATAATTCGTATAAAGATTATAAATGATTAAGTTAATCAAACTTGTTAAAAAAATAATTCTTTGTCATTCTAATAAAGAATTGAATTTCATAAAATATACCCTCTAGGACTCTATTACATAAACAAATGTAAGTTTTATAAGTTTTCTTTTCTTTTCATATTAATTATATTATATGTAAATTATTCCATTGTCGAATAACTCAACTAGCTACCGAAAATTGAAAATGATGGATGATTATGTGACAAAACCGAGAAGGTCGTTGGGCACTAGGTTTGGCTTTCCTAATACAAAAGTCCAACAATGAATATTACTAATGGTCTAATAGTGTTAGACGTTAAGGATAGAAAATGAGTTTCAGTTGTAGAATCTCGTTTCATACGCTGTCAAATGTCGAGTATTTCATAGGCAATTACCAGTCATATATTTCACGAGTAATGACTCGTCAGGTATTAGGTATACCTGTTGTTTTGTTAAAAAAATACCTATTAGTTTTTCCAAATACATTTAACTCTTATATAATTTTATGTATATAACAATTATGACATTATAATATAATAGATGACATACATATAAACATCACCACAATGTTGATTGTAATATATGTAAATTAGAAATAATATAAACCAGGTAAATTGAACCCACTTTCCACCGTAGATTAAAAGATCAACGTCTCTGATACGTATGTTTACTATTCATTCCGGTTGTCTTTTACATATAGGGTAATTATAAATATAAGTTAATATTTCATATTATACAAAATATAAATAACATCATCAAATGCATATTGTACATACATATAACAAAAGCAAAATTAATTTCTACAAACTAAAGCTGCCAACATTATGTATTACTAGACAAGTGTTTAAGGAAAAATAGAAATAGAAAGTAAAAATTTTGCGTGTGTATAAGTAAGGTAGGCACATATGATTTCTGATAATCGAGCTGGATATCACTTGATCTCATACCTATCTCATATTGGTGAAAATTTTAAACTAATCAAATAGTCAATCCCATACTCGAATAGTCATCTCGATATCCGTCTCCAATGTTTTGGGTTTCGAGTTCTTGTTGGGTTCCGGTTCTTTTTTTACCATCCTTATACATAGCATATTCTATCTATGTAAAAGGCCGAGGATTTAAATCATACAAAATAAATGTATAAGTGATTAATAAGAGTAGATAAAAAGCTCTTAAATACTGGTTTAGTAGTTGCACATGAACGCTAGTGTAAATATGTTTATAAGAAATTTTATAGATTTTATTTTCTACATGAATTTTACATACAATTGAATTATATATCTTATGAATTAGGTTATATAGTTGTAGGAGGATCAGGAAAACCCTATGTATCATAGACATAATACACTAAAGAAACAAACATGCCTATTGAAAGCCTACTCATACGGTAAGATTTGAGGAGAGTGAGATTTGAGTAGACATTGCATCTATCTTATAGGATAAAAAGTCTGGCTCTGAGATAGATTCCTAGACAATACATAATTAAGATATAGTCAGATACATATTAGTTACGTAGGAAGCGCTTGTTTCTTGGAACTTATTTTCCAAACTAGTTAAAATTAGAATGAAATTAATTATGATGGAATTGAATTAGCATTGAGATTTGCCAAAAACTTTGGAATTTAAATTAATTGATTTTTAAAAAGAATTGAAATATGTGATACATTTGAGTAATAAAATAATCTTAAACTATAGGAATTAGAATCAATAATCTTTTCCACCACCTACATCACGCTACAACCTTTCATCACCGCTCTCTATCAACTCCCTCATACTGCCTTCATCACCTTTGCACTATCACCTTCCCTACCCGTATATTACGGTCACCATCACCGCAAGCCACACCCACCCCAGCTACCGATCGCCACCACCATCATCACTTATAAGTTGTCGCTACAACTATGGCACCGCTTGCACCACCATTGCCACATTATTATTGTGATTGGGATAATGATAAGTGGTTGAATATTCCAATTGCTTTGGCTGAATCCCTTCACAAAATGTTAAATTTCCATACATGGAGGTTAAATGAATTACTCAAAGTTATAACCTATCTTTTCATTTCTCAATCAAATATATCTTCTTTGGAAATCGAATTCCGATTCCAACAAATTTCATCAACCACATGTGTTAAGAACAAAATTTAGGTTTTAATTTTATTGAATTCCACAAACCAACACATCTTTGGAAAATTTTTAACATACTCCTATGTAGTTTAAGGAGGTGATTTTTAAAGGCGTTGATGATTATAAATGAAAATAACACATGAGATGTAAAATGCTAGCAAACTAATTTGGTGACAATACGTGTAGTACTCATGTTCCAAATCAACTATTTCATCTACAAAATGTAAGTAAACTTTACATGCTTATGTTGGACGTTAGATGTGCGATTATCGATAATTTCAATGTTACTATCGAGGTAGGGTCCAAAGAGTTACACATTAAAAACAAAAAAGTAATAACGTGTAATGATTTCACATTATGATTCATGAACTACAATTTAACAAATGGGGATTAATTATTTAGAGAGAATAACTAATTAAAAGGGGATTAAATGTTTGATTACTTAATAGTTGATTATTAAACTTTTAAATGGTTTAAAGTTTTCTTATCTAATTAAAGGTTAATTAGTAAAATCACAAGGGTTTATCTGTAACTAAAAATTAATTACTCAAGAATTATTAAGAATTAATAATACAAGGACCTAAAACGAAACTACGGGGTTTATTTTTGAAATTCATTTAAATATATAATGGGGATTAGGGAAACCATAATCTCCATTCCCATTGCCATCGACTAAGAACCCTTGGTTTTTCTTGGTCGAACACCACCACCACAAACTACCACCGCCGTCGCCGTGTTGCTCCACCATCTTTGCTAGAGCTTGCTTAGGGTTGCAAGTGTTACAAAGCTTAAAGCTTTCCTAATTTGTATCAACTAACGAGATCATTGATTGCTTCCAAGGTTTAAAGTGTTGAACTTTGTCGTCAAGGTATAACCTTTATGTCTTTCTATTGTTATGTTTGTTTTAATGCGTGTATCCGAATACATGCTTCGGGTATATAATTAATAAGATTAATTGATTAATGCTTCCTCTCACTTTTTGATAAAAGGTTTCTGTCTTTAGTAACTTTAATTTGTTAAAGTTAACCTACAATACCCAATGGCGTAGTATATTAATGTTGTACTAGGTTAAAAGGAAAATAAATGACATTGATGTTAAATTAGGTAATGTGTATCAAATATAATGCTAAACTTGTGTTTAGATATATATTCTCTTATTTAAAGGTTAAGTTTGTGCAGGTATTGTCTGAGTGCTTATGTATAATTAATCACCGCTTTGAGGGTTGCTGTAGTAAGTTTGATTGTTAAGGGACTAAAGTTGTTGCTAATCTAAAGTTGCTGGGTATAAAAAGGTTTCTTTTGTGTTTGGGATTTAGTTACCACACACGCTCTCATCTAATTCTCTATCTCTATTTGATCATCATCTTTGAATTTTTCTGTGTTTTTTAGTTCAAAATCTTCACAATCTTTTGAATATTACTAAGTACTATCTTATATTGATTCATATAGTTTTAGCACGGTATTAAGATATTATCAGATTAGGGTTTGTTCCTATCATCATTGTATTGAGATATATAATAGCAATAAGATTTTGATTACTACGTTTAATACTTGTTTACATAGTATTAGAGCTTTCAGCTCTGGTATCCTCGCTTTTCTGCTTCTATTCATTCCGTTATTGACACTTCTTTAAGTTTTTTTTCTTACATCAGAAACCCTTGATCTTTGTTGTTGGTGTTTGTTGTCGCTTCTCTTGCCAGTTGCTGATTTGATGCTCTTTAGGGTTTCTGTAAGGTTATATTAGATAGCTGATGCAACCAAAAAAGCCAAAACAACCAAAGAGCTTCCTGCATGCATGCATGCACTGATTTGATGCTCTTCCGAAGCCAATATTGTGAAGACTGATTTCTTTCAAAAGACAGAGAGGACATGCTTTCTCTGATCTACTTTTATGAAAACTGACTTACTTTCCGCTACAACTCTGAAGACTCATCAAATTATACAAGTTGGTGAAAAGGTTCATGATTTAGTAAACTGTAGATTATAGTCTTGAGTTTGTAACTTCCTACTTTATACCTTTTATCCTTTTATAATATATTAAGATGTGAGCTATGGCATGTCATAATCACTAGTCAAAAGGCAATCTGCCTTTTGACTTTACATTGATCTTGTTGTCTAGGTTAGTGTTTCCAGCTGGCTTTCATAGTATGGATGGCTGTAGGATGTAGTATAAAGTATCTCAGGTCCTTGTATTTTTTTTTATGATTTGTAACACTTGTAATAGAACTTGAAAGCAATATACAGTATCCTTGAAAACCATATTAGTCTGTTCTTGTTCTTAGTTCGACTTAGTTACTTATGTTCTTAATATCATTTAGATAAACCCGGTTCCCCATTTGATTTGTTAAGTATTTCTAATACTCTCCTCATTGTGAGACTAATTGTATTGACCATCCCTTAACCGGTCCTGCAGTTTCTATTCTCAAAACACTATATTACAATCCTAGTCTTTTGCATCATGAAAGTTATCTATGACACATCTATTAATTGAATTTTATCTTGAAACTTGTTGATCTTCCGGTTCAAGGCTATCAAGACGCACTCTTCTTCTAAGGAGTTTCTAGTATTTAACCTGATGTGTATATATATATATATATATATATATATATATATATATATATATATATATATATGGGTTAGGATCATTACAGAACTACTGTTTATCTTTAGAACCACATAACCATTGATTTACATAAATGTGAATTAAGTCTGGTGATACTTGAGCTGTTTTACATATGTGTATATCAGACATGAACAATAAACTATGTTAAACAACTAAATATCACCAGCTCTAACTTACATTTATGTAAATTAATGATTCATAATTTACATTTATATAATCAATGATTCTTTTGTTCTGGAAATAAAAAGTGATTCTGTAATGATCCTGACCCATATATATATATATATACACATATATATACATATATATATATATATATGTATATATATATGTATATATTTGTATATATATATATATATATATACATATATATATATATGTATATATATGTATATATATGTATATATACATATATATATATATATATATATGTATGTATATATATAGTATATATATATATATATATATATATATATATATACATGTATGTATATGTATATGTATATATGTATATGTATGTATAGGTATATATATATAGGTGTATAGGTATATATATATATATAGGTATATATATACATATATATACATGTATGTATATGTATATATAGGTATATATATACATATATATACATGTATGTATATGTATATATATGTATATATATACATATACATACATGTATATATATACATATATATATATATATATATATACATATATATACATGTATGTATATGTATATATAGGTATATATATACATATATATACATGTATGTATATGTATATATATGTATATATATACATATATATATATGTATATATATACATATATATATATATGTATATACATACATATATATATATACACATATATATACATGTATGTATATGTATATGTATGTATATATATATATATAGGTATATATAATATAGGTATATATATACATATATATACATGTATGTATATGTATATGTATGTATATGTATATGTATGTATAGGTATATATATATAGGTGTATATATATGTATATATATATATATGTATATATATATATATATATATATATATATATATATATATATATATATATATATATATATATATATATATATATATATATATATATATATATATGCAGGACCGATATAGGGGAGTAATGCAATAGTTTCACAAGGTTGGAGAGAAACAAACAAGAACACTTAACAGATCAAATAGGAAAACCGACTTATGAAACAATGAACAAAAGTAAAGAACACAAGCAGAACACAAGTATTTGGTTTTCAAGAATAATATATATTGCTCTCAAGTGTTTTACAATTGTTACAAGACTTAGTCCTAAGGACTTGTACCTAAGATACTTTATACTACATCCTACAACAGATCATACTTTAAAAGCCAGCTGGAACACTAATCTAGACAATAAGATCAATGTAAAGTCAAAAGGCAGATTGCCTTTTGATTAGTGACTATGACATGCCATAGCTCACATCCTTATCGATTACAAAAGGATAAAAGTACAAAGTAGAAATTTACAGACTCTAAGACCTTAATCTAAAGTTGAATAAAGTATGGAGATATCACCAACATGTATAAGTTGGTGAGTCTTCAAAGATGGCAGCAGAAAGTTGTTCAGCTTTTGTCAAAAGCATGTCAGAGAAAGCATGTCTTCTCTATCTTCGGAAGAAATTAGTCTCTTAGCTTCGGAAGACTTTGTCTTGAAGCTTTGAAAGACTTCATCTTTGGCTGCGGAAGAAATGGTCTTTTGGCTTTGAAAGATTTGACACTTAGAGAATTTCTTAGTGCTTTTGTCAAATCTTCCTAAGTAACTTCCTTTATACTTCAGTATGCATGCTGAGAACTCTTTGGTTGCATCAGCCTCTAAGTTAACTCTTACAAACTCCCCCTAGGCTGATGCTACCAAAACTTGAGAATAACTTTAAGTCTTGATCTTCATCTGTTGGCAGTCCTCATCAGAATCAAGACCATTCCCTTCTTCATCAGTTGGTCCAGATTCCTCAGACTCTCAAAGTATCTTCTCATGCCCAAGAGATCATGTAGAGGAAAGTCAAGCATTTTTTGGTCGAAGTATACATCTTGAAACCCTTAATCTCTTATGGGATACTATCTGTCTGGGTTTGTAGCAAAAGCCCAATACAAGATGGGTCTCTCAACAGCAAGAGGCTCTACTTGAAGTGAAGTTGGTTGAGCAACCTCTTCTTGATCACCCTTAGGATATTCTAACCCATCCTGAGGTGTAGAGGTGGATGCCTTGGACTTCGTCTTCTTCTTCTTGTCCCTTCTGATGGCCATCCTTTTCCTTTTTTCTATATTTTAACTGAGAAGGTTGGTCTTGAGTACTAGATGTTCCTTCTTTATCCTTTTCAGTTGGTTCCTTTTCCTTCACATGTTCAAAAGAAGAAGGCTTAGGACCCTGCAGTGGGTCAGAAGATGAAGTTGGCTGAGATGCAGCATGAGGTCCTGGTTGTGTTGTCTCTTGGGGTTCAACCTTGACCTCAGCTTCAGGTGCAGCCTGACTTGGTGGAGAATGCATGTCTACCAACTCACCCTTCTTAATCTTTTACTTGATCACTCAAATGTGCTCATCCATAGTAGATAAAGACATTAGACCAACTCCTTTCAGAGAACACATACAGCTTCAAGAAGCTTACCATCTTCATTCTGTCAGCAGAGTTCTTTTGATTAGCTCGATTGATGGCTCTTGACTTAGCAGCCTCTACTCTCATCTTCCTCTTAGCAGCTTTCTTTTCTTTTAACACTTCTTGCTCTAGCTGCTTGAGGTACTTAAACTCAATGTACTCATATGACATGGCGAGAAGGTCTACTGCATGATAGAGACCTGTGGCACTCAGGTAGGTTATCATGTTCTGTCTATCTTGTTCCTTACCTACCTGAGTTTCTTGTTCAACTACCATAGCCTCTACATCATGGCTTTCTTGAACTGGAGAGAGGATATGGGCTTTATAAAGTCTTTTTCTTTTCCTTTCTTCCTTAATCTTGAGGAGCAACTCCTAGCCTCAACCTATTTCCTCTCTTTTGAGACTTTAGTGTCAGCCAGTTCATTTAACTCATCCAAGGGAAGAGAGATTATTTCATCAATGTTGTAGTTTCTAGACCCCAGATAACTCAATCTGGCTGCCCTTAACTCATCCACCTGAGTGTTTGGCCTAAGGGCAACCCTAATTGTAGCTTGAATAAAGCTGGGGGCCTCACTTGTTATCTCTCCCCTTGCCTTCCTCTTCCTTTCCCTTTTCTCCTCCTCAATCTCCTTAGAGGTCAAGATCCTCTTCCCTTTGTCAGTCATTGGCCTGTGTGACTCAGGGTGGAGAGAGCTTTAGCCTTCATCACTTGTTGCAGTACTTGAGCTCTAGTGAGGGAGAGGCTGTAAGACACCTTTACCTCTTCAGTTGGGTTCTTTGATACTTGGTGCCAAAGAATGGAAGGCTTCATCAAGTCTCAAGACTTCAGGATGTGGGGATCTGTTGTCCATGGACCTTATGTACCATGTACCTCTTCAGCTGCTGCTGGTGGTGTATGATACAAAAGGAAGCGGCTGATTATTCTGATAAAGACTGGAAGAAGACTGACATAGATCAAAAGGCCATGACCGCCCTCCAAACTGCTCTTCCAAACTCTATCTATAGAGGCTTCAAGAAGTACAAGACTGCCAAGCAACTATGGGATGCACTGAAGCTGATGTATGAGGAGTCAAATGAAGCAAAAGAAAACAAGAAGGACCTTTTAAAGCAGCGGTTTGAGAACTTCACCTTCAAAACAGGTGAAACCATGACTCAATAATACTTTAGGTATGTTAAGATTGTGGATACTCTAATGGATGTTGGAGTAACTCTTGAGAACAGGGACATTGTAAGGAAGTTCATGTCCTCTCTTCCCAGATAATGGACACACTATTGTGTGGTTATTAAAAGAATTGAGAACCTCAAGACCCTTACTGTCACTGAGTTGTATGGTATCCTCAGTGGCTACTAGATAGAGATGAACAAGCAAAATCCATCTGGTAACTCCAACAATCAGCAGAGTTTAGCCCTTTATATGGTTGCAAGGGATTGCAGAGAACCACAACATCATCTCATCTGCTACCCTGACAACTCACAAAAGGGTCCTTTCATCACCTTCCTAGAGACACCAAGAGAGAGCTACATCCAAAGAAGCCCATTCCAAGATACAAGCTCTTCACAAGCCTTTGTGTCTACTGATGAAAGCACAGGAAACTTTCTTTTTACCCTTAAAGACCTGGACTGTATCCATCCAGATGATCTGGAGTACATGGAAATAGTCCAGCAAATGGCTCTTCTCACTCACAGAGCCATGAATTTTTGCAAGAGGACAGGGAGGAAGGTTCCTAGCAATGCAACCAGTGGAAAGTTTGGGCTGGACAAAAGAAAAGTGAAGTGTTATAATTGTAACAAAATGGGACACTTTGCTAGAGAGTGCAAGGCACCAAGAACAAGTGGTGGCCAAGCACAAACCAGACCAAACTACACTGATGGAGCTCCCCAGAATGAGAAGCCCAAACAGCAAGCTGTAGTTGTTATTGAAGAAGAAGGCTTTAACTGGAGCTTTCAGGTTGATGATGCATCTCCAAACCAAGCACTGATGGCAGATCATAAAGAAGCCAAGGTATTGGAACATCTTTGTACACCTAAATGTATTGCTAAAGTAAACTGATATAGGTCTTATAACTTAGAGATGAGAACTGATCATGAGTCCTTAAAAATTTTAAAAGTTGATTTCAAAAGAGCTGAAAAATAATTACAAACTTAAAATAGAAGACTTCAGGTTGTCTTCGGAAGAAAATTATGTCTTGAAATCAAATAACTACTTATAAGAAATTTACCTTTGGAAGAAATTCTGAGATATCTTCTGAAGCTTAAATATGGTTCTAAGTACATACATGTATTTGAAGGAAAATGTTCTTCCGAAAGCAGATTTGAAGTTGTCTTCGGAAGAAAATTATGTCTTCAAATCAAATAACTACTTATAAGAAATTTACCTTTGAAAGAAATTCTGAGATATCTTCCAAAGCTTAAATATGCTTCTAAGTACTTACATGTATTTGAAGGACAGTTTTCTTCCGAAAGCAGATTTGAAGTTGTCTTTGGAAGAAAATTATTTCTTCAAGTCAAATAACTACTTATTAGAAATTTACATTTGAAAGAAATTCTGAGATATCTTCCGAAGCTTAAATAAGCTTCTAAGTACTTACATGTATTTGAAGGACAATTTTCTTTCGAAAGCAATGATGTCTCGAAAGATTTTAAGAAAACTATTTCAACTCTTAAGCATGAACATACCAACTACAGGACTCAGATAAAAGATCTCATTACTAAGTTAACTGAATGCCAGGCTGAGCTTGCGATCAGCAAAGCCAGGGTAGAAAAACGTGTTCTTGAAGAAGAGACCTTCAAGAATATGATATCCTCATCCTTGCATGCAAAAAATTGTTATCAGAATAAGAAGGGACTAGGATCTACTAAGATAGCTCCTCCACACACTCTATTGTCTGTAAGATCTCCAAGGTGTGAAACTTGTGAAGTTGAGCTTCCCTTCATAGACCCTATTGATGAAGAGGATGAAGAGGAGATAGTGAAGGATGATTCTAAGAAGAGTGAAGAAGATCATCCTAAGAAGGGTCACTTGATGATTTAGTATAGGTTGGACTCACAATAGTTGTTAGGATTATTTTATATTTTATATAATGGGATGAATGTTAGTTTATTTCCATGTATTTTATATTTGTTTAGTTTCTCTGACCCATAGAAACTACAAGCGAAACTACAGTTTAGCTCGTCAGCTGTCCTAGGTCACCAGGTGAAATTGTATTTCGCTGCCAGGTGATTCTAGTTGATGGTCAAGACAGTTTTGCTATCCAGCGAAACTGTCAGCGAAACTAACAATGCTTATATATTGTCATGTTCTAGTATTGTAAGCAAGTTTTGCAAAACCCTAATACTGAAATATTATTGTTACAACTCTGTGTTTTCAGCTGGAAGCATATTTCTTACTACTTTTGAGCCTTTGTTTGTGATTATTGGATAGATTCAAAACTTATTCATTATGTTATTGTGAGTATTGTGTTGTTTGAGTGAGATTTCTAAGTTTTATTCATCAATTGCACTGTTATATCAATCACGAGGACCAACAATATGGTATCAGAGCCATTGTGCTCTTGATTGGTTGAGTTTTGTGTATTTCGCACTTAAAGTCACTGTTCCATTCAATACTATTTTGATATGTGTGTTTTGGATATGGAAATTGATTGAGGCTTGTTCGTATTTGGTGTGGGAAGCTATAGAAATCATCAGATCTCAAATTCATTGAGATTTGGATGAGTTTGAGTTGATTTAGTGATGAAAAAGTTTTTTGAGATACGTTGGGCAAAACTAGAGTTCTTCCAGGAAAACTGCCACTTGATTGAACGAAACTACATAATTTGTGGTTTTTGGATCTGGTTTCTTTGCCTCAGCAAAAGTACATCATTTTGAATGAAAGTTCACCTTCTTTGAGTGCCGAAGCAAGTGAAAGTGCTACCAAAATTGTCCTCAGAATGAAAGTTCTACTAGTTTCAGTGAAGAAGAGTTTGGCAATTAGTTGATCATCCTCCAAACAAGTTTTCCATTGGTACCAAATGGGTATACCGGAACAAACCAGATGATCAAGGAGTTGTTATAAGGAACAAATCATGGTTAATTATTTAGGGATTTTCTCAGGAGGAGGGAATTGACTATACTGAAGTGTTTGCTCTAGTTGCTCGCATTAAAGCTATCAGAATCTTTCTTGCTCATGCTGCTCACAAAAACTTTAAGTCTTTCAAATGGAGGTGAATTGTGCATTTCTCTACGGGAACATTGATGAGCAGATTTATCTTTGTCAACCTCCAGGTTTCGAGGATCCAGATTTCCTAGACAAAGTATATAAACTTGATAAATCCTTATATCGATTACATCAAGCACCTCGTATCTGGTATGAAACTTTGACACAATATCTGCTCAGCAAGGGTTTCTCTCTTGGATCTATAGACATGACTCTATTCAAGAAGGAAGTTGATGGTGAATTGCTGATTGTTCAAGTATATGTTGATGACATCATTTTTGGGTCAACAAATGAGAAACTGTGTAGAGAGTTTGAAGAAGTAAAGAATGATCGCTTTGAAATGAGTATGATGGGGGAGCTATGCTTTTTCTTGGGGTTGCAGGTTGAACAAAAGCTTAATGGTATTCTGATTCACCAAGAAAGGTATGTTCTGGAGATTCTCAAAAAGTTCAAGATGGATGATGCTTCTCCAGAACTCACTCCATTCACTGCTCAAACCTGTTTAACTCCAGATAATAATGGGAAATCCGTGGATGCTCATCGCTATTGTTCTATGATCGGATCTCTCATGTATCTCATGGCTAGCCGTCCTGATATTACATTCGCCATGTGCTACTGTGCCCATTTTCAAGCCAACCCAAAAGAATCACATGAAAAGCTGTTAAACGCATCTTTCGTTACTTAAAGGGTTCTTCTCATTTGGGTCTTTGGTACCCAAAAGGAGGGAACTTTGATTTACATGCTTATTCTGATAGTGATCATGGTGGTTGTAGGATCAACAGAAAATCCATCACTGGCGGATGTCAATATCTAAGGGATTGTCTTGTCTCATGGCAAAGCAAGAAGCAAACAACAGTATCTCTATCTACAGGAGAGGCGAATTATGTTGCTGCATCCGGTTGCTGTTGCCAAGTGCTTTGGATACAACACCAGATGATGGATTATGGAATCAATTTTCTTCATACACCAGTTTTCCATGATAATGAAGCTGCTATCGGAATTGCCAAAAATCCAATTCATCATACTCGCACCAAGCACATTGAAACAAGGATTCATGCAATCCGGGACGCTCAGGAAAAGGGTTTTATAGATATTATTCCAATTGACAAAAAAATCAAAGAGCAGATCTTTTCACAAAAAAACATTTGATAAACCTCGTTTTTATAAATTGATCTCAATGATGGGTTTAATATCTTTTTGAAACCTCTTTTGTTAACAAAGTGTGTAAATAGCTGTAAATAACTCTTTTGTTTATTTTTTTATATATATTATTTTTTTCGATACACTTCTGAGTCCATTTTCCTTCACATCTTTGATCTTTAACAAAATAAAAAATAGAAATTTCTATTATATAGCAATTAAAAAGAAATTTCGAGGGAGATAAAGATTAAACTCTTAAGTTTTTTAATTTTGTCTTTTCAGGAACCCCGGAAAAAGAAGTTTGAAGGAGGTCAATAGCCTTATGTTGGGATATGGTAGGCTCAGCCTGAAAACGAAGTAAACAGTGATCGTGTAGCTAAATTAAAGTTTAAGAACTCGGTGATAAGGATCATCCTCCTGACATTTTGGCTTGCACAAAGTTACAAGTTCTTGTCAAAAATGGGTTGAGAGTTTCAAATCTCTACTTTGATATTCCTAAAATCTCCCTATCACCTAGTCTCTGAATTAAAGCTTCTCGTTAGCTCTTCAGAGATATATTTCGTGCTTATCTCCTCTGCTATGTGTGAACATTGACCTAGATGATGATCTCCTTTGTTATACGTGAGTATAGACCTGGAGCTCTCATTAGCACGTTCTGATGATCTTCTCTGTTATACATAAGTATAGACCTGAAGCTCTCATCAGCAAGTTCAGATGGTCATCTCCTCTGTTATACGTAAGTATAGACATGGAGCTCTCATCATCGGTTCCCCAAATAAAGGCATAGTGATTCTTTAATTAAGATCACTGTTGAAAACTCTAAAGAAAATTCTAGCTGAGTTAATTATATTACTCAATAAACCATGATGACAAGATAAGTACTTTGCCAAATGTCTGTGGGGACCAAGTCATTAGAGTTTCTAAAATTAAAACAAAATATGATAAAGACAGCTGTAGATTACAAGTTGAAAAGAATAAGACATGGGCTTAGAAGGACAAACATATCAGCAATCCCACAAATCTTTGATTCTCTGAAACAATTTCTTGAAAAAGAAGTATGTATATCCTTTTATTATTAATTTTTCTCTTATCTCTTATTTTAATATTTTTTTATTTTATTTTAATCTTCTGTTATTTTTATTTTTGTTAGTGTTGGTATTATGGGGGAAGAAGTTTTTCATGAAAGTTTTTTTGTAAATATATGACTTAATTGTTTATTTTTATTTTTTTTTAAATATATATAAAAGTTTCAAAAAAATTTTCAAAATTTTCCAAGTGTTAGGTTCCAGCAAAACTAAGTTTCGCTAAGTGAATCTATAGACTCGCCATTAAACTCGCTCTTCACTGGGATACATGATTTCATCTGTGATGCCAAGCAAAACTATTGCACAGTGTGAAATCAGTTTCACACACTTGTTGGCGAAAGTAAACCCTATTTCTCTGTGCATTCACACCCATATTCTTCTAAATCGATTTCCATAGCAATTATATGTTTCTAAATGCTTAGGTGGGTGTTTCGAACTTGTTCTTATGCATTAATTGAGGTTTTAAACATTGGACCTTAGTTTTAGGTTGATTCGCTGGGTCGGTAGTTTCGCAGATTCGTTCAGGGAAACTGCGAAACTAACCGACGAATCTAAACGAAAGTTCAAGTGTTCTGAGCGAAGCTGTCCAGTCATGCTGTTCAAGCGTACTTGACAGTTTCGCCCGGATAGTTGCAGCGAAACTATAGATTCGATCAGGCACATGATTCTGTGTCTGGGTCTCAGCGAACTTACAATTTCTCTACTATAAAAAACTATAATTTCGTCCTCAACGAAACTATAAAATCGCTCAGGCACATGAGTTTGTGCCTGTGTCACAGCGAATCTATACTTTTGCTTGAACGAACTTACAGTTTAAACAGCAGCGAAACTGTTAATATGTGTCTCTAACGAAACTATAGTTTCCCTTGTCAGCGAAACTGTTAAACTTTCTGCATTTTTCTTGTACTTTATTTATATCATTGTTTATTCATACCTCAATGTTTTAACTAACCTATTTTTGTTTAATTTTCAGTTAAGATAACAAATCTAAAGTTTGATGAGCGGAAAAACATTGTTGCATTATTGGATGATAGCAACCCGAAGACCATTGGCTTTAGAGATTGTATTAAGTGGCTAAAGCAGTCCCCAATCAGTTATGCTATCTCACACATGCCCACGATCTATGATCTTCATGTAAGAGACTTTTGGAGAACTGCAGAGTATGACATTGGGTCTAATCCGCATCGGAATACTGCTAGAGTCCTTGAGCATGACTTTGTTATTACTGTTGAGATTGTGGTAAAGTATTAAAGCTGGAGGAAGATTGTGGGGATGAGGTGGTAATGTCTGATGCAGAAGTATTAAATGAAATTAGAAGCATTGGGTATGAGGGACCCTCTTTTAGCTCAAAGAAAGAGATCAAGAACTCCCTCCTATCTAAGGAGTGGAGATACATTGCCCACGTTATGATTATGTGCCTTGATCATAGGAAAGGAGTCAGATGGTCTAAAGCACCACTAGGTAAAGGCTGTGATTGTATGTTGCAGGGGACAGAAAGCCAATATTGCTAAGTTGATCTTTGATTGCATGAATGAAAATATAATGGCTTTGAAAAAGGATAAGTGGTTGCTATATCCAAGGTTTGTACAAATTCTGATTAATGATTTGAAGCCAGATCTGCCTAGACATGGAGAAATTAAAAGACTGGTGCAAATGAATACAAGAATATTTGCAGATTACTTAGCAGTGAGAAATGACTTTAGCGGGAAGATAACATATCTTTTGGAAAATATGTACTCTGCTGAGAGATGGAATTACATCAAGAGATTAATTAAAAATGAAAATAAAAATGCTAAAGAGAACAGTGAGAAGTAGGATGAAGCAATAAAGAAAAGAAAAAGGTATGCAAAGGAGAAAGAGTATGATCTTGAAGCAGAAATTGATGAAGTTAAGGAGGAATTAAGAACTCAAAGGGAGAGGAGGACTAAAAAGAAAGCTGATCAAAGTGAACCTGCTAATGTTATTGAAAGAAGAACCAAGCACACACAACAATCCTTTTCTGAAACCACTGAAAGAAGGGATGCAAGGTCAGAGCTAGATCAAGATGTTATTTGAAACTTGAATACATCGTTGGCAAATGAATTGGGGATGATTAAGACAAAGCTGGTGAATCAAGAATTGAGAAAGCAAGAGAAAGAGAAGGAAATAGAGAGCATGAAGAAAATGATGATAAATCAACAAGCCTTAATCAAAAGATTACTTAAGGAGGTAAATGTGCTGAAAGCCAATGCTGGTCTGCCCAACCAATTAACTCAAGCTACGATAGATGATCTTACAGATACATTTAAGTATTCCTTTTTGAAAGTAGGGAGTTCAACTAGGATTGGAGGAGACACAAGTGGAGCTAGAGTTGCTGGTGTTGGTAAAGCGGGTGCTAGTGGCAGTGGTGATGGTTGTCCTGATGTTTGAGTTGATGATATTGTTGGATCTGGAGTTGAGAAAGGAAGTGATGCAGGAGGTGTTGAAGGGGATGAAGCAAGGGTTATAGAAGCAGGGTTTATAGATTTGGGGCTTGATATGCATACTGATTTGACTGGTGATGAGGTTTTTAGAGTAGAAGTAGATGGAGCAGGCAAGAAAGGAGCTGAACTGAATCTGATAGATGAAGAAGAGGAGTATGAGGAACAGTTGGTTGATTACGACTTTATGCCTGAATTCTATGAACTAGAAGAGCGTCCAATGACTTATGTGGCTCAGAGGAGTTCTGTCGAAAGAGATGTGTTTGAGTTGAATAAGGAGGATTGGTTTGCTAAGGAGACAGAACCAAAACAACTGACTCCATTATTTCAAAACATAAGTGAACCAAGTAGGAAGAAATCTGACAAGAAGATAGTTAGTTGGAAATATGATCATGAATTGAAAATGTTTATGATTAAAAGAAGAGGAGGGGAAATCTCATATTTACATAAAAGGAAGGCATTCAAGACCTTGCCGAGATGGGATTTGAGAAGGTTGGCTGAGATTCCCTTGATAGACTCAAGCCTAAGTGAGAGGGCAATTGTGCTAGAGAATGAGATACGAAACGGGCTTAAGGACAACTTTAAGGCATTTGGGTACATGAAAACTGAGAAGAGAAGATCAAAGAAAGATTTGGATTAGGTTACTGGCAAGGGCAAGATTGTGTTGAAGCATAAGCCAGCCAAAACTGTTAATAGAGTAAGAGTGCCCAATCCACTTCCCCCAAGACTACAAAATTTTGAGAAGTGGTTTTATGATAATAATATGGGGGAAGCTATGATCAAACTTAAAGGTGGAGAAGAAATTAAATTGTTTGATCCTATAGAAGTATTCTCCATCTGTGATGAAGATTTTGTGATTTTGTGTGAGAATCATATTAAAGCCAGAGCTGGAGCTGAAACGAGAAATGAAGCTAGCCTATTCATGCGGGTAGCTAGCAAGGCTCGCGGTGTAAGGGCTGAGGTCAGGGAGCTTACCGAGAAAATACTTCAAGCTGATGAGTTAAGGATGGATGTGTATGAACTAACAAGAAAATTTGAAAAGGCTAGTGCAAGGGGAGTGGAGGAGAGTACAACTGGAGCTGATTAGGAAACTTCAGATAAAGCTGCTGAGGAAATGGAAGATGAAGGAAAAGATCAAGGGTGAGGTCCAACCTACGGGGAGTATTGATGATTTATTATAGGTTGGACTCACCATAGTTATTAGGATTATTTTGTCTTTTATGTAATAGGATGAATGTTAGTTTATTTCCATGTATTTTGTATTTGTTTAGTTTCTCTGACCCAGCGAAACTACGAGCGAAACTACAGTTTCGCTCGTAGTCAGCTGTCCTAGTTCACCCGGCGAAACTGTATTTCGCTGCTAGGTGAATCTAGTTGATGGCCAAGATAGTTTCGCTATCCAGCGAAACTGTCAGCGAAACTAACACTGCTTATATATTGTCATGTTCTATCATTGTAAGCAAGTTTTACAAAACCCTAATACTGAAACATTATTGTTGTAATTCTGTGTTTTCAGCTGGAAGCATATTTGTTACTACTTTTGAGCCTTTGTTTGTGATTATTGAATAGATTCAAAACTTATTCATTATGTTATTGTGAGTATTGTGTTGTTTGAGTGGGATTTCAAAGTTTTATTCATCAATTGCACTGTTATATCGATCACGAGGACCAACATCACTATTTTCCTGAGGAGAGAAAAGAATCTAGAATGACCAAGTCTAAGAGGAAGAACTTGATCAGGAAAGCAAAGAGAAAATCAAAGAAGGCTCAAGAGATCAATGCCACTTTCAACTCTAAGCAGAAACAAGTGTTCATCTCTACAGGATTTGAAGTGGTGAAGGCTGAAGACTAAACTATGAACTCTAGTACCAGGAGTTCTAGCTCATGTCCAACTCATCCCAGCAAAAAGAAGAAGGCTGACTAGCTGTGTATCACTACTACAAAGCCTAAACCATCCAGTTCCACGAGCAAGCCTCTCCCTAAGAAGCTTGCTGCATCATCTGTGAAGATGAAAATGGAGGTGGAAAGTGATCAATATTAGTCTTTCTCTCAAAAGAAGACTCTCAGAAGGAAGCAAATGGATTGAATCATGTGTGGCAGTACTTCTTATCTTGCTAAGGATTGCATCTACAATCCTAAAAGTACTATTCACATGATCAAATAGAAAACTTCTGAGAAGAAGTAGTTTCGAAAGGAAAATCCTTTCCTTTCGGAAGCTCTAAGGTTAAAAAGAAGACAAGTGAAAACTTGCCTTCGGAATAAATTTGGTCTCGAAAGAAAGGAATGCTTCCGAAGTACTAAAGCCTGCTGCAGTGAAAGCAAGATCTTTGGAAGGTCTAGTCTCCAAAACTTTCGAAGTTTGTCAAAACTTCCGAGGTGTTGAAGGTCAAGTCCAATATTTCAAAGATGGTGTGGAAGATGAAGAAAGACCAAGTGACTGAAAGTTCATCATCAACAATAGCTAATGATCCTCAAAGCTTGAACATAGGATCAATTACTATTACATTGTCTTCAATCACTTTGATAAGCCCAAGACCAAGGCTTGGGTTTTTTCATATGGGACAGATAAAGCCCGACATCTTCAAAACTATGAGGAAGCCAACTGCTGGTTTCTTAGGGGTAGAAACAGCCGTTGTCCCAAAAATATTAAAGCTCATTGCTCAAGGTGACAACCTAGCAGCACCAGCTAGTGTTAAACCCACACCTTCTACTTCCCAACCACCAATACAGCCAAAAATAACCATCACCTACCAAAGAAAATCCAAACGAACCCCTACACATGCTACTCAGTCTGTGCAGGCCCCTATATTACCACCCATACAGGAGGAAGTGGACAGTAGAGCTCCCACTTCTCCTGAGGAGCAAACTACTCCCATTTCACCAATTATCAATCCTGAGGTTCCTCATGCTCAGCCTGATGTGCTCACAACCCCCACAACCTTAAGCTATCACTCAGAGTCTCAAAACTCTAGTGAACAACCTTCAGGGGACAGTTACCATCCCTAGCCTCTTGATCTAAACCAACCAATCCCAAACCTTGAATTCTATGATAATGAAGACATGGGCTTCAGTTAGTATCATGAGTCTCTCTTCTCCATCCCTGCTCAAGGAGAGATGAGTACTCCTGTTTCTTCCATGTCTAGCCCACATCATCCACCTACTACTGAGGTGGATCTCCCTGAACCTGTTTAGGAGGTCCATATGGAAGAGGCTCTTACTTTAGCAAGTGACTACATCATTAAGACCTCAACCATGGTGCAGGGGAAATCCAGTAGCAAAGAACAAAGTGCTAGTGATAAGGAAGAAGACCTTAGGCCTATTCTCTCATCCCCCAGTGATTCTTCTGATGAAGATGAGGGGAGTCTGAAACTAAAGGTGCAAAAACTGACAAAAACATGCACCTATTTAGTCTCAAAGATAAGTCACCTGGAATCTCAGGTGACTATCTTACAAAGGAGGGTCAATGACCAGTAATTTGAGATCACCGATCTCATGGGCAAGTTAGCTGAGAGACCACTCAGGAGAACTCAACCAGGTCCATAAGAACCCGTGGATGTGACAGACCCAACCCCAAGCTCACTTATGCAAGAAGGTGATGCTACCAAAAAGGGGGAGAAAGTCCAAACAATCACAGAACCTGGGAGTTCTTCATAGAGTATGGACTTTGAGGATTCACCACCCTCACTTGCAATGGTCCATACTTAGCAACCTCCTCAAGTCTATATGAATATGGACTCACTTGCTCAAGTCTACATGGATGTGGACTCACTCATACAAAGTTTGTTTGAGGAGGGTATTCCCAGAGTTATGCCTACCCCATCTCAACCTGAGGTTCTCAAGGTTGAACCCCCTGAGACAACACAACCTGGACCTAGAGCTGAATCTCAATGAACTTCTTCTTCTGATCCACAGCAGGGTCCTCTTCACTCTCCTTCGAAACCTATGAGAGAAGAGAACCCAACTGAGAGAGACACAGTAGAACAACCTGGTGTTGAAGACCAGTCATCTTAGTTAAAGACTTCAAAGAAGAGGAAAAGTATGGCCATAAAGAGTGTTTCCAAGAAGAAGACCAAGGCATCCACCTCTACACCTCAGGATGAGTTAGAGCATCCTGAGGTAGTGCAAGAAGAGACTGCTCAACCAACTCCAACTCAAAGAGGAGCCTTTTGCAACTGGAAGACCCATCTTGTCCTGGACTTTTGCTGCTAATCCAGAAAGGTGGTATGTCATCAGATATCAAGGGGGTCAAGATGTCTATTTCTAGCAAGAAATGCTTGATTTTCCTTTTCATGATCTCCATGACATGAGAAGATATTATGAGAGTCTGAGGGATCCTAACCAGATGATGAAGAAGGGTATGGTCTTGATCCTAACGAGGACTGTTAACATGTTAATAACTTCTCTGTTTTGGTAGCATCAGCCTAGGGGGAGTTTGTAATGTTATATTAGAAGGCTGATGCAACCAAAGAAGCCAAAACAACCAAGGAGCTTCCTGCATGCATGCACTTATGTACAAGGTAGAAGTTACTTTGGAAGTTTTACACTCTCCAAGGAAATTATTCTAAGTGTAAAATCTTCCGAAGCCAAAGACCAAATCTTTCGAAGCCAAAGATGAAGTCTTCCGAAGCTTCAAAGACAAAGTCTTTCGAAGCCAATATTATGAAGACTGGTTTCTTTCAAAAGACAGAGAGGACATGCTTTCTCTGATCTACTTTTACATAAAGCTGACTTACTTTCTGCTGCAACTCTAAAGACTCACCAAATTATACAAGTTGGTGAAAAGGTCCATGATTTAGTAAACTGTAGATTATGGTCTTGAGTCTGTAACTTCCTACTTTGTACCTTTTATCCTTTATAATATATTAGGATGTGACCTATGGCATGTCATAGTCACTAGTCAAAAGGCAATCTGCCTTTTGACTTTACATTGATCTTGTTGTCTAGGTTAGTGTTTCCAGCTGGCTTTCATAGTATGGATGGCTATAGGATGTAGTATAAAGTATCTCAGGTCCTTGTATTTCTTTTTATGTTTTGTAACACTTGTAATAGAACTTGAAAGCAATATACAGTATCCTTGAAAACCATATTAGTCTGTTCTTGTTCATAGTTTGACTCAGTTACTTATGTTCTTAGTATCATTTAGATAAACCCGATTCCCCATTTGATTTGTTAAGTGTTTCTAATACTCTCCTCATTGTGAGACTAATTGTATTGACCATCCCTTAACCGGTCCTGTAGTTTCTATTCTCAAAACACTATATTACAATCCTAGTCTTTTGCATCATGAAAGTTATTTATGACACATCTATTAATTGAGTTTCATCTTGAAACTTGTTGATCTTCCGGTTCAAGGCTATCAAGACGCACTCTTCTTCTAAGGAGTTTCTAGTATTTAACCTGATGTGTATAAAGATAATATATATATATATATATATATATATATATATATATATATATATATATATATATATATATATATATATATATATATATATATATATATATATATATATATATATATATGGGTTAGGATCATTACAGAACTACTTTTTATCTTTAGAACCACATAACCATTGATTTACATAAATGTGAATTAAGTCTGGTGATACTTGAGCTGTTTTACATATGTGTATATCAGACATGAACAATAAACTATGTTAAACAACTAAATATCACCAGCTCTAACTTAAATTTATGTAAATTAATGATTCATAATTTACATTTATATAATCAATGGTTCTTTTTGTTTTGAAAATAAAAAGTGATTCTGTAATGATCCTGACCCATATATATATATACACATATATATACATATATATATATGTATATGTGTATATATGTATATATTTGTATATATATATATATGTATATATATATATATATATATATGTATATATATACATATATATATATATACATATATGTATATATATGTATATATATACATATATATATATGTATATATATACATATATATATATATACATATATATACATGTATGTATATGTATATGTATGTATATATATATATATAGAGGTATATATATATATAGGTATATATATATATATATATATATATATATAGGTATATATATACATATATATACATGTATGTATATGTATATGTATGTACATGTATATATATAGGTATATATATAGGTATATATATATAGGTGTATATATATATAGGTGTATTTATATTTATATATAGGTATATATATATATATATATATATATATATATATATATATTATATATATATATATATATATATATATATATATATATATATATGCAGGACCGATACAAGGGAGTAATTCAATAGTTTCACAAGGTTGGAGAGAAACAAACAAGAACACTTAACAGATCAAATAGGAAAACCAACTTATGAAACAATGAACAAAAGTAAAGAACACAAGCAGAACACAAGTATTTGGTTTTCAAGAATAATATATATTGCTCTCAAGTGTTTTACAATTGTTACAAGACTTAGTCCTAAGGACTTGTACCTAAGATACTTTATACTACATTCTACAACAGATCAAACTTTAAAAGCCAGCTGGAACACTAATCTAGACAACAAGATTAATGTAAAGTCAAAAGGCAGATTGTCTTTTGATTAGTGACTATGACATGCCATAGCTCACATCCTTATCGATTACAAAAGGATAAAAGTACAAAGTAGAAAGTTACAGACTCTAAGACCTTAATCTAAAGTTGATAAAAGTATTGAGATATCACCAACATGTATAAGTTGATGAGTCTTCAAAGATGGCAGCAGAAAGTTGTTTAGCTTTTGTCAAAAGCATGTCAGAGAAAGCATGTCTTCTCTATCTTCGGATGAAATTAGTCTCTTAGCTTCGGAAGACTTTGTCTTGAAGCTTTGAAAGACTTCATCTTTGGCTGCGGAAGAAATGGTCTTTTGGCTTCGAAAGATTTGACACTTAGAGAATTTCTTTGTGCTTTTGTCAAATCTTCCGAAGTAACTTCCTTTATACTTCAGTATGCATGCTGAGAGCTCTTTGGTTGCATCAGCCTCTATGTTAACTCTTACAAACTCCCCATAGACTGATGGTACCAAACCTTGAGAATAACTTTGAGTCTTGATCTTCATCTGTTGGCAGTCCTTATCAGAATCAAGACCATTCCCTTCTTCATCAGTTGATCCAGATTCCTCAGACTCTCAAAGTATCTTCTCATGCCCAAGAGATCATGTAGAGGAAAGTCAAGCATGTTTTGGTTGAAGTATACATCTTGAAACCCTTAATCTCTTATGGGATACTATCTGTCTGGGTTTGTAGCAAAAGCCCAATACAAGATGGGTCTCTCAACAGTAAGAGGCTCTATTTGAAGTGAAGTTGGTTGAGCAACCTCTTTTTAATCACCCTTAGGATATTCTGACCCATCCTGAGGTGTAGAGGTGGATGCCTTGGACTTCGTCTTCTTCTTCTTGTCCCTTCTGATGGCCATCCTTTTCCTCTTTTCTGTATTTTTACTGAGAAGGTTGGTCTTGAGTACCAGATGTTCCTTCTTTATCCTTTTCAGTTGGTGCCTTTTCCTTCACATGTTCAAAAGAAGAAGGCTTAGGACCCTGCAGTGGGTCAGAAGATGAAGTTGGCTGAGATGCAGCATGAGGTCCTGGTTGTGTTGTCTCTTGGGGTTCAACCTTGACCTCAGCTTCAGGTGCAGCCTGACTTGGTGGAGAATGCATGTCTACCAACTCACCCTTCTTAATCTTTTACTTGATCACTCAAATGTGCTCATCCATAATAGATAGAGACATTAGACCAACTCCTTTCGGAGAATACATACAGCTTCAAGAAGCTTACCATCTTCATTCTGTCAGTAGAGTTCTTTTAATTAGCTCAAATGATGGCTCTTGACTTAGCAGCCTCTTCTCTCATCTTCGTCTTAGCAGCTTTCTATTCTTTTAACACTTCTTGCTCTAGCTGCTTGAGGTACTCAAACTCAATGTACTCATATGACATGGCGAGAAGGTCTACTGCATGATAGAGACCTGTGGCACTTAGGTAGGTTATCATGTTCTTTCTATCTTGTTCCCTACCTACCTGAGTTTCTTGTTCAACTACCATAGCCTCTACATCATGGCTTTCTTGAACTGGAGAGAGGACATGGGCTTTATAAAGTATTTTTCTTTTCCTTTCTTCCTTAATCTTGAGGAGAAACTCCTAGCCTCAACCTAATTCCTCTCTTTTGACACTTTAGTGTCAGCCAGTTCATTTAACTCATCAAAGGGAAGAGAGATTATTTCATCAATGTTGTAGTTTCTAGACCCCAGATAACTCAATCTGTCTGCCCTTAACTCATCCTCCTGAGTGTTTGGCCTAAGGGCAACCCTAATTGTAGCTAGAATAAAGTTGGGGGCCTCACTTGTTCTCTCTCCCCTTGCCTTCCTCTTCCTTTCCCCTTTCTCCTCCTCAATCTTCTTAGAGGTCATGATCCCCTTCCCTTTGTCTGTCATTGGCCTGTGTGAATCAGGGTGGAGAGAGCTTTAGCCTTCATCACTTGTTACAGTACTTGAGCTCTAGTGAAGGAGAGGCTGTAAGACACCTTTACCAGCCGGTGTCTCACTAAGGGTACTGGGTGCTGAAGCAGTTCCAATCTCAAGGTTTATAGGGTCAACTGTTGGGCCTTCAACTGATGTTTCCCCTTTAAAGCTAATCTTAGGGTCTGCCTTAATATCTAGTTGACCAATAGTTTTCCCTGCTAGCCTCTGTCTATATAGCTTTGATCTTTTCTTGAAATCTTCAAGCACCCTTAGTTGGATCGTCTCAGCCAACCTTTTAGCTTGTCTGTTATTACTTGGGCTGGCAAGTGGCAGGTCAACTAGAGGAAAACTCTCATAGTATCTCAGGGTTTGAAAATTGAATACTTCTTGTTGCCCTAAGATCTAGATAGTACCAGGGCTCTTCTATCAGTGTCATACCTCCATCCTACTATCGGGTTGTCAGCTGGGTAGTATGGGGTAGACATAGCCCTTGGGATTCCCTCCTCAAATAAGCATTGAATCAGGGCATCTACATTGATGTGGACCTTAAGAGGTTCTTGAGTATGGACAACTGCAAGTGAGGATGGTGAGGCCTCCATGTCCATACTTTGGGCAGTGTTCTCAGGTTCTGCGATTGTAATTAGGACTTTCTCCCCTTTTTTGGTAGTATCACCCACTTGCATAGGTGAGCTAGAGGTTAGGTCCACCACATCCACAGGTTCTTTTGGACTTGATTGAACACGCCTGGCAGGCCTCTCAGCTAGCTTGCCTTAAGATCAGCGATCTTAAGTTGTTGATTAAGGACCTGCCTTTGCAAGGTAGCCACCTGAGATTCCAAGTGGCTTATCTTTGAAACTAAATAGGTGCATGTTTTAGATAGTTTTTGCACCTTTAGTTGTAGACTCCCCTCATCTTCTTCTGATTAATCATGAGGGGATGAAAGAACATAACCGAAGTCATCTCCCATACCACTAGCATGTGGTTCTTGGCTGTTGGATTTCCCCTGCTCCATGACAACTTCATGAGAAGTGTAATCACTTTTAAAAGTGAAATCCTCTTCCATGGTTGAGGTCTTAATGAGTAATCACTTTTAAAACTGAGAGCCTCTTTTATATGAACTTCCTAAACATGTTCAGGAAAGTCCACCTCAGTTAGGAGTGGATGATATGGGCTAGATATGGGTGTCTCAGGAGCACTTATCTCTCCTTGAGCAGAGGAGGAGAAGGGAGACTCATGCTACTCACTAAAACCCATATCCTCATCATCATAGATATAGGATTGGTTGGTTTAAATCTAGAGGCTGGGGATGGTAGCTGTCCCCTGAAGGTTGATCACCTGCGTTTTGAGTATCAAAGTGAAGGCTTGAGGCTTGGGAAATGAGCTCATCAGGTTGAGCATGAGGAAACTCAGTACTAATCAATGAAATAATAGGAGTGGTTTGTTCTTTAGGGGAAATGGGAGCTCTTGGTTCCACTTCCTCCTGTATAGGTGATTGTATGAGGGCCTACTCAATAGGTGTTTGCTTGGATTTTATTTTGTAGGTGATAGTTATTTGTGGCTGTGTGGCTGGTGCAGATGTAGAAGGTGTGGGTACAACATTGACTGGTGCTGTCAAGTTGTCACCTTGAGCAATGAGCTCTAACATTTTTAGGACCAGGGCTGTTTCTACCCCTGAGAAACCAATAGTGGTTTTCCTCATGATTTTAAAGATGTTGGGCTTCATCTAACCCAGTTTAAGAGTAGCACATGTTCCCCTTAACTGTGAGCCCAGTTTACAATTGAGAATGTGCTGGACATATCTAAGAAACATTTAGTACTCTAAGGTGTCCAAGTTGGCAAGCAAGTTTGTGTAGACAAATTGGGAGTACTTGAACTTGACCCCTTGAACCATTCCATGGACTATATAGGATAAGCCCCAAGAATTTAATCCCATCCTCCATGTTTATTTGATAAAGAGTAAATAATAACATGGAGGAGGTAGTTCTATTGGTAGGAGACCTTACCCTTCTTGAAGGTTCTGACTATCAAGTCCCCTTCATAGCCCGTCTACTTGAATGATTCATTGACAGTATCTTTAGGGAAAGAGATTTTGCCTTCTTCATCATCCAGCCTGAGATGAGTTTTGATTATGGCTTGGGTGATGAAAACTATCTTCCCCTACACTGATGCAGACAATGCCTTCTCATCGTCCAAGAGGACCTCTTGGTAGGTCCTTTGGAACTCCAGTAGTTATTCTTCATAGAGTGGAGGGTCTATTATAAGTGCAGTGAGGTAGGATGATTGAGTAAGAAAGCATCAAACATCTGAGAAACTAGGATCTTTCTCAGACGATAACAGAGCAACCTGGTTGTGCTGCCTGTAAAGGTGCATGGAGAAATCTGGCTGGTTTTGGGGTTAAAGGTTGGCCATTAAAGAAAGCTTTGGGATGAAGAAAGCTAAGAACAATGAGGATTTGTGGGTGAATTTAAGGTTAGAAATTTGCAGATGAAGAGGAAGAAGAAAGAGGGGGAACCGTTGTAAGGCTATATATATGGTTGGATGTGAGACAAAGTTATTACAAAATGATAAACTTTAAAATCCGAATCTCGATCCCACCTCTTAAAAAATGCTCAAAAAGGTAGTTATCTTGTAAGTTGAAAATCTTACAAAGGTAATTTGTCTTTGGAAGTTTTGAGAAAACTTTCGAAGCCAATTTGGCTTCGGAAGATATTCCTTAGTATGACAAGAATTGCTTCGGAATAAAAATACTTAGAGTAATTTTGTGTTCGAGACATATTTGGTTTCGGAAGATATTAAACTTCATAAGTTTTATTCAAATGATGAATAAAGCTTCCGAGACTTAATTGCTTTCGGACGAAAATTGTCCTTCAAAACATACAAGTACTTAGAAGCATATTTAAGCCTCGGAAGATATAAGAATTTCTTCTGAAGGTAAATTTCTTTGTAAGTAGTTATTAGTTTTGAAGACATAAATTTCTTCCAAAGTCAACTTAATGTCTTCCAAAAGAAAATATATCTTTTAGTTCTTAAAACTCTAAGGAATATCATTTCGAACCATGTTATATACATAGAGTCGACCGGGCATACCGGTTTGAGAACCATGTTATATACACAGAGCCAAAAATGTGGAGGTCAATAAAGTATGGACCTTACATCCCTTTGTACAAAAATGAAAAAAGAAATGGTTCAGAAACTAGAGCATCTATGGGATGAGTATATGAAAAGGTTTGAACTTAATGACAAAGCGTATGCTGCTATAACCATGGCTTTGACCACTAAAATATCCCACAAATTCAAGGACTTTAGAGGCGTAAAATTTTTGTGGGATTCCATGAAGACTCAAATTATGGGAAACAAGGATATGAGAGAGAGAAAGAAAGATATGTTGAACCAAGAGTTTAACATGTTTAATCATGTAGTGGATGAGACGTTAGAGACACAAATTTCTAGATTTGTGAAGTTGGTAATGAAGATGAAGAGTGCTAGTATCTCTTTATAAAACATAGCTGTCAACAAGAAGCTATTGAGCTCATTACCATAAAGTTGTAATAACAACTGTACGTCTATTAAGAGAACCAAAGAATAGTTCACTCTGTCTCTTAGTGATCTAATTTCTACCATTAAATCATATGAGATGGATGATAAGCAAAGGGCTGCTAACCATCTGAACTCAATGGGAGCTGAATCAACTGCATTATATGTTAAGATGGCTAGCAATCCAAAATACTATGTGAGTTATTCCCCAATGTGTCAACAACAACAATCTGGAAGCCCTTTCGTTCCTTCTGTACAAGAAACATCTGTTTCTCATATCCAAGTTACAAATCCCAATCAATATTCCCCCATGCAAACTCAACATTTGTTAGTTCAACCTCAAACCCACATATATTCATCCATTTAGCCTCCACCACAGATTCAGCATGCATATGGTGCTACTTCCAACCCATCAAAACAAACCATTCAAATTAAAGATGAACACCTTGCCTTGTTTACAACTTTCATGTCCAGCTATGAAGCCTTCATGGTAGGAAGACTAAGTGCTCCACATGTTCTGGTTGATGAGTTACAAGAGGTTAATCCTGATGATGTAGAAGAAAATGACATCAAGTGTCAAATGGCAATGGTGGTGTATAAAGCTAAGAGTTTTACAAGGAGAACCGGTCGAAAAATGTTTAGGGTGAATAATGCTAGTAAAATTGGATTCAATAAGACAAGTCTATGATGTTATGACTATGACAAACCTGGGCACTTTGCTAGGGAATGCACAGAAGCAAAGACCAATTCCAATAAAAGTGGAAAAAGGATGGTGGCTGTCGAAATTGAATCTAAGAATGATAAGCCTAGCACGTCAAGCAACAAAGCACTTGGTCTGATCAAATTAAAAATTTTGGATCTCAAATTATCACAGCTCTAATAGTAGAAATCAAAACTAATAAAGAAGAAAAGACATTAGAAAACTTGTTTGTTGAGTTTGTTTCCAGTGACATGTTTAAAGGATTATTTGTTGAATATGATCAAAAGACTAAAGAGAAGAAAGAAGTTGAGAAATATCAGGTTGATGAGCTTAGTAATGTTGAAAATACTATTGAGACTACTCCAGCACAAGTTGAGAAAAGTTAGATTGATAAGCATGATTTCCATACACTTAGAGTGTCTGATTTATATGCTATGAGACGTGTGCCTTTTATCAATCTCAGCAATTATGGAAAGGAGAAGTGGATAAGGAATATGATATGGCGTCAAAGCAAAACCAACTTCAAAGACTTCAAAACTGCCAAATCAAAACCAACTTCGTTGAAGATGAGACACGTATAGATCCCAAACCAATAAGCCAATGAAGATCAGAGTTTACAAGCATCCAAAATATGCTAGAAAGATTCTAATTCATGCCCCTGTACCAATCATTAGTTTGTCAAAACTTATGAGGTGAGTTTGTGAGAAGAATACCGGGCATGCTGTGATTTATTGTGTAGTTAAAGAATACCGTATCATCGACCCAATTGACTTGCTCATGTTCAAAAGAGAAGATTTGATGAGGCTTCAGGCTTGTCCAATGGAAGCTGATGAATATGTTCATCCTTTAGTAGCTCAATTCTGGTGGTTGATTATGAAAGCTCTGAACAATAAGATGTATGCTTATGGGGGAAATTACAAAGTTGCAGACGTGGAATTTTGAAGAATTGATTCACTGAGCCTAGGGGAGATTGTAGAGATTAAATCTAGAGGCTCGGGAAATCAAAATGTGATTTTGAAGATCAGATCCCGCAAGAACTTTGATCCGCGCAAGAAACTGGTTCTCGCACGGGACCTTTTTGGTTTAGTATAAATAGTTTGCTTAGTTTATTTTGTTGAGTATCCTGATATTTTTTCACACTTATGTAATCACTTTATCAAAGAGCAAGCACTTGAATCTTATTTACATTGCTTGTTCGTTTTATTCTTCTTGTTCTATCTTTAATCCATGATTGATTCATTCCGCGTTTCTCTCATGAGATCGATGTCAACAAAATTCACGATCTTTCTAGTAGTAGATGAGACTATTGAATCTACTAAGGCCATTGAGTCTAGTTCTTCTGAACTTTAGACTTATTCTAGAAGAAGCAAATACTTGGTAGAGAGGGCAAAGGGAAAACCACCAATAGTTGAAGAGGATGTTCCTAAGCCTAAGAAGATGATGAGAGAAGAAAAGCTTAGTATGGCTGTAGTTGCTCAGTTCATGGAAGAACACATACGAGCAACTGAGCAACGGGCCATTAAACAAAAAATCATCAATCTTAAAGAATGAGAGATTGAAGGAGGCTATACACTTGAAGAAGGCATGTATGATGAGCCTGAATTCTAAGATTGTCCTCCTAGAAAAGAGTCAACAGTAGAAGAGATGGTGAAAAAGGCCCAAACTGATGATCTAATGGTGAAAGCCATGTTCCTCATACAACAGAGATATGATGCTGATTATATGTTTAGCATGACATCAGAGGCCATGCCTAAAGAAATAGAAAATATGAAAAGATCCAACCATAGAAACATAGTATGAGTTAAGGAAGTCTGAAGAAACCAAGAAAGGCAAACTAAAGCTAGTTCTTCTTCTACTGGTGTACCATCTTCTTCTAGTCAGCCACCTGTATCCCTACAAGATGACGAATAGAGAAATGAAGGATTTTTTTCTAGAAATGAGTTCAATAAGATAAAGTTGGTTCCAATTAAAAAAAACTCTCTTAGAGCTTCAATGCCAAGAATCATTGATGATCTCAAGGAGAAGATGAAAAATGTTAAATAAGATGTAATCTAGAGTCATCCTAGTCAGAGAAAATCAGCACAACAAGTACAAGTTACTGGTGAAGATCATGATTCACTGGCACCTCTGTTGAGCAAACATTTAGAATTGTTTAAACAACCCTCACAGTTGCAACTATAAGAAGGTTTGACCACTTCTTAAATGCACTAGGGTGTTTCAGCTCCTAAAGGCAAGACTGATGTAAAGATAATTGCCTGGAAATATTTCTCGGACTGGAATATGTTCATGGTCAAAAGGATCTTAGGGCTAGTTCAATTCTTCATAGAATATACTGATCTAGTCAACTCCTTAAAGATTCATGACCTAAAGGAGCTAGATGACTTGGAATTGATTAACCATGCTACCATGTCAAGGTGTTATCAGTTTAAGGATATCCTGAAGATGTTTAAGAGGACAAATAACTTCAAAGAACTGAAAGAGATATGTATCAGAAAGGACAGATCCTTCAAAAACCCATTTGATTAGAAGAAAAAGAAGAGATTTGAGGAGTTAGTAGTCCCAAAAGGGAGTGTAAATGTAATTGATGAGTTAAAGATAAAAAGGGTTGCAAGAACTCATTAATCAATTCTGATTTCTAATGTTAAGTATGATGAAACTACTTATGAATTGGTCATTAAGAGAGGTTGGGAAGGGAAGGTTGGCGTTGATATCAGACTATTTAGTGCTTATGAGGTGTGGCTGCTAGATGAATCATATATCCATTATATGTTCACTAGGCACTTTGAAAGCCCCCTCAACAAGCTTGGAGAATATGATCTTCTGTTCTTCCCGAAGTGCACTAGAAATCTAAAGATAGCCTATGACAGAATCAATAGGAAGAGAGAAGTAAAGAAGAGAAAAAGGGTGCCTCTCAACTTTGCTAACATAGTAAAGTTGAAAATTAATATAGCAGGAGAACTGGTCATACATAGAGATGGATTTTCTACCATAGCTATGTGTGATCCTTAATCATGGAAGCAGGTCCCAATTCAAGCTATATAGAGGATGAGAGATTTGACCATTCATGTGCTTGATAGAAGTAGGACGAATGAGGCCAGATAGTTTCAAACTATGATCAACTTTATTCTAGATCCTACTAATCCAAGTGTCAATACTATCCTACTATAGTAGATCCCACCATAGTTCCAGTTCCACCACCACCAACAACAACAATAGCCCCAAAAACAACAACAACACCGTTAACATCAACATCAACAGCACCAACAAAAACAACAACATCAGTTTCAACCTCCACAACAGTCCAAGAATCTACTTCACAACAACAAGAAGCTATAACAGATGACCACCAGAATCTTCACAACTTCCATCACCTAAAAACACTTGAAGTACTCAGACTGTATAATCCTTACAGGGAATATTATTAGACCCTGAAAGGATCATGCATGCCAATTCAAGTAGTAATAAGATAGTTGTTCTGGTTGGTAGCCAAGTGTTGATGAATGTGGCTAAGGTTCAAAGAATGCGGATGCAGAATTAGGCTAAGTGTTTGTTCAACCATATTAGTCTTTGCACGTGAACTTAGACAAATATGAATATGTATTTGTATACCCGCATAGACTAATGTGGGTGAAGTAAAGAAAATGCTTATGCCTTAACAAAAGAAATGCAGCCAAGTTTTACACATCTGCAAAGACAAATGCGGATGTTGTTTACACAAATGAGGCGGAAGACAAACAAATGCTTATACATTTATTTTGTATTTTGTACTTAGTAAATTCAAGATTTTGTGTCAGGGTAGTTAAGTCATTGTATAGGTCACTATATAAGACCTATAAATAGATAAAGTTTTCATATTTTTTTTGTAACTCTTACACAACCTACATCACTAAAATCCGAAAAAAAACTGATTGTAATATTAAAGCATATTATCAATATACAATGAACATTATGAGTACTTATGTTGCATTTGATCATTGTGTATTTCCGTTACAATCATCATAGAAATCCATCAATATATTAATCCTTATTGATTCTAACCTAGGCAGGACCACCTCTCCTTCTAGAGGATTTACCTGTAGTTGAGTAGTTGTTTAGAAACCTTGATGCTTTAGATTGACTTGTTAATTTTCTCTTGATTGACATTAGATTGTAGTAACAATCATTAGCCAGATGATCAACTTCACTACATATCAGGAAGATGATATTTTGTTTATTTTTCTTCTTTGCTGTCTAGATCTTTCTTTCAAGAACCTTTAACTCTTTCTTTATTTTCTCTTTCTTGCCTCTTGTTGAGCTCATAGTCAATGACATCCTCAAAAGTCATCTTATTTTTTAGGGACATCATTTGTGGATATATTTTTTCTTAATTCTTTTACTTCTATCCCTCACTGAACATCTTCCTGTTATGCTTGTAAACAACATGTAAGGTGAGATCAATCTTCTTTCGTGAAAACTATTTATAATGAATCTTCACAGATTCATTAATTGGTTTCTAAATGTAAGGTTAAGGTCTTTCTTGAGAGTTTCTTGAAATCCTAGCATAATAGCTTCTATCATGCATCTTCTTAGTGTAGTTTTTTTGTTTGAGCATTTGATCACCTGGTTGAGACTGGCCCAAATGAGCAACTGTGATATTCTTCAAAAGATGATGATTGCTTCCTTTTTATTTGTTTAGTTTCCTTAAAAAAATTTACCTACTGAATTTTCTTTTCTTTGATTGAGAACTTTTTGTTTTCTCTTTTCTTTGATTGAAGGAATACCTTTTCATCTTGAAAAACCACCTCATTCTCTTTTACTTGCTTCTCCTTCGATTTATCAGCTGTTAATTTGACAATGATAGGATCCGCAGTACTTACTCTTTCACTTCCAAGCTGTATCTAGGGGTATATGTTGGAGTGTATATCATTGGTGGTTCCACTATTTTAAACCCCACACCTATCTTGGTTTGATATAGCTTTTGGGACATTCAATGAAATCAAGTAATTTCTTAAACTTTTTAGATTGGACATTATACTTGTCAACATATGTCTTAACTAGTGCTAGTTCATATTGTGTAGACTTCAATATGGATAAGAGATAATCAATCTAGGTCTCCAGGTTACTTTGTTCAAGTTTTAATGATGAAACAATTTTCTCAGGATCTTTTATCTTTTCCTTTTAAGCTTAATCATTTTTCTTAAAAATCACTCTAAAAATATGTTTACTGATTCCACATCATTCATGAAATCCAGATTGTGATTTTGGTACATATTTATTTTTGCAATGCATTCGGGTGAACAACAGGGTTTAGAATTTATCTGTGATGAAAGGGTTAAACTTCCAGCTATCAAAGCATTGTTAATATGTAGGAGATCTTCTACTTGAAAGCTCTAATCAATTGATTCTTCATCTGATTCTATAGCAACAGTGTGTATTTGTGTAGCTGAAGAGGTAAGAGTTTGAAAGCTTGATTGTTGCTTAATGCTTGAAGTGCTTGGAGAGGACGGATTAGACAAGTAGCTTTACATTTCTTGGTAAAGTGGCAAAGTTGATTATAGTTGTAACATTGAATTTGCTCTTGTCTATTCCAAATCCAAATCATTTTTTGGAAATTCTTCAAGTTCTTTGCTGAAACTATCTAGCCCTAAAAAGGATCATGGCTATCTGATAATTAGTGTCAAGTTCCTCAAGATCATTTGGATGAATGCTCTCTAGATCTTCCGAAGAGAGTTAGAAAGTTTTCTTGCTTGGATACAAATATTGAGTTTGAGAAGCTTGGAGTGAAGGTTGAAACTGATGAGTGTTGATTCCAACTACAGAAAGGTAAGGAAGATAAGGATTCAGCAGTTGAGGATTCAATGTAGTTGATTACTAGACCTTGATGAGTCACCATACGTATTTGATATAATTGATGAGATTGGTAGGATTCATGAATGAGGGCCATGAGTACTGAAGACTTTAAGGTGCTGGGTGATCTACCGAGACATTCTTCATCTGTATCCATCTCCATTTAATAGGCACTCAGAATGCCATACAGTTCTTAAAGAGTCACTGTCTTCAAATTCTCAATTCTAATGTTCATATTATAAACTATCCATGATTTGGGCAGAGACCTTAGAAATTTTCTAAGAACATCATTGTTTTCCATCTTCTCATCTGCTTCATTTAGAGAGTCTAAACGCTCCACATATATAAGATATGTGGTTTTCATGGATTCTCCTTTGATAAAACCAAAGTACTCAAACTTTTGTTTCAAGACATCTCTCTTGTTGTCCGTCATGACTTCAGTTCCTTTATATCTAGCCTTTAAAGCTTCCCATTATTTCTAAACAGCTGTAAACTTCTTGAAGCCATGGATGATTATGTTTAGTATACTTATCCTAATCAGCCATAGAGCTTTGGAGTCCTCATCCATTTTCTTTAGATTTACATCTATTCACTTAGTGGGATCTTTTGGAATAGTCTCACCTCCTTCACCAGCAACTTAAACCATTGAAACATATGGTCTACTTAGTATTAACATCTATAGTTTCTAATCTTGAATTCTCAAGAAATCTTCTATTAGAATCTTCCATGTGTTATAATCATTCGGGTTAAACATTGGAGGTTTGGTTTGAGTATTATTTTTTAAGTCATACTTGGTTGACATTACAACAGAAGTCATTTTGAGAAAATGATTGAGTGATGGAGTGTTTGAGTGTTTGAGAGACTAATCAAACGAAAAACAAGTGATTTGTGAAAAAAGTTTCAAACAAATTAAGAGTCAAAGCTCTTATACCACTTGTTAGATCGGATTTGAACAAGAATTCTATTAAGATAAATAGTTAGTAATTGTGGAATCTTCACCAATTGTTTTACTAATAAAAACATATTAATACTTGAATTTATACAACACAAAGGAGTTATTTCAAAGTATTCACTTGATTATATTCACTTATTACAAAGTGCAATAACAGGAAAACAAGTGGGCAAAATAGCTAACTTGCAAACTATACAAATGTAAGGTATTTATACTATAAAAGCAAAACCCTAGAACAAATCTTGACCCTCTATTCTAGGTTTAGTATCAATGACATATTTCAACCATTGATCTATACATTATGACATACCATGAATGTGTAATTTAATTGGTTCCAAAATAATGTAAAACATAGACAAGAATCGACACAACAAAAGATCAGCCGTTGCAATGTAATGTTGTCACCATTACTCTTCAGCACTGACATTCTTGTCTACAGAAATGAATCAACACATCTTTAGGTATTCAGCAGATAGATAGTATGCTGATTCACAGTTGTTCAACACTTGATCCGGTAGATGAGGTCTTTCTGCAGATAGATTAATCATTTAGTACACCAGTAACCTTCAGCACTAAACTTGATACACTGTGTTTGAGTAGCTTCATCCTCTTTATATCCCAACATCATATATCCAAAAGTATGAAATCGTTCATTGACATATGGGTTTATCTTATAAAAACCACAAATGTAGTTTATGAATGTTTAACAAAATTTTCCAGTTAATCAAAACATAATTTGATAAATCAATTATAATAATTCATAGTGAAAATAGATATGAATTTATCAATAATCAAGTAAAAACTTTTCTTGAATCTAAGGTATAGCGGTGACATAGGTGTTACTCAATGTAGCTAACTTCTGCCACCTGTCTTTTGTTTTAGTAGCAAAAAGTCCTTATGATGTTATGTTTTGCTTTGGTCCCTCTCCAAATCACTTGAGAAGTTTTGAATATCTTTGTTTTCGCACTATCCTACATAACTCAAACAAATTTTTAAGTCGCTCTAAAAAAGTGTTCGGATAGGATATTAAAATGTTGAAAAAGAGTATGCACTTTGGAGTTTAGATAACAAAACTATGTTATTTTCACAACAGTGAAAGTTTGAATAATCTAAATATTTTTGACAACATTGATTCACATAACATCTCTAAGTGAAGAGGTTCCTAATAAGGAGGGGTGATATCTCAAAGCATCTCTAATCCTTAGCAGCATGCTATTTTTGAAGAAATGAATGGCGAGTGGTACAACCAATAGCTTCATTCTCTTTTGAACCAAATTGTGGTGTGGCTAATGATGTTGATGTTGTTGATGACAAGATTAACTCTTCTGAAAATCAAAACTTTGTCTTATAGAGCCAAGACGATCCTCTAGGCAATCTACTATTTCTAGAAAAATGCTTGACAATATTATAGAAGGAAAGGTTAGATACGACCTACAAAAATTAGTAAATCATTCTCATCTATCTAATTAAAATATATGCTTCATTCTTATCTTAGGAAGTCTATACAACCCCTCGAGTTTTTGTGAAACAGTTAAAGATGTCAACCGGGTTCAAACATTGAATTCAAAACTGAATGCTCTCCAAAAAAATAAAACACGGGAACTTGTTGACTTACCCCTTGGTGAAAACCTATAGGAAGCAAAAGGAGTTATAGGGTTATATAAATCTAATGGTGAGATAGTGAGGTATAAAGCTAGGTTAGTCGCTAAAGGCTATGGTAAGAGGGAGGAGTTAGACTCCGATGAGACCTTCATTCTAGTTGTGAAAATGATAGTGATGGAAACTTTTTTTTACTTTAGTTCTTAATCATGGTTTTCAAATACTGCATTCTTATATAGTAGCATTATGGAAGATGTTTATATGAAACCTCCTTAAAGTTATTATTGGAAAGATGAAACTCTAGTGTGTAAGATGATTAAGTCTTTGTATGGGTTGAGACAACCCCGAGAAGGTGATATGAAAAATTGACAAGTTTTTTGTGTGATTATGGTTATCTTTAAAGTCAATGTGACCATTTGTTGTTTATTAAAGCCAACAGTTCAACCTTTATTTTCATACTTGTCTATGTTGATGATATGATTATAACTGTAAATGACTTGAATAAAATTGATAAGATGTTAAAAAATTGACATTAAAAATTTTATAATTAAAGAATTGGATATGCTAAAATATTATTAGGCATAAAACTTCTTTATTCTAAATATGGAATAAACCTAAATCAAAGAAAATATTGTCTAGAGTTGCTAGCTGAAGTTTGGTTATTCTAGATGTAAACCTATTAATATGTTGATTGGACAAAGTTTTCTTAGTTTCTCTCAAAAATCCGATAATATTGTGTTAGAATATATTTTTTGGTTTCGAAAACTAATAGGAAAACTAATTTATTTGTCCTAAAGCCGACCTTACATCTCTAATGTCGTTTAGTATCTTAGTCAATCTATGAACTCTCCAAATACTGCCCACCATCAAATTGATCTAAGATTACTTCGGGGTTTAAAATTAACTTTAGAAAATGGTATTTTTACTAAAAAAATATGATGATTTAAAGTTGTCAGCCTGTGTTGATTCTGGCGGGGAAAAATGTCCTTTGCATCGAAATTTTTTCTTTGGGTTTTGTGTTTATTTAAGGCAATCTCTTATTTCATGGGAAAGTAAAAAATAGTCCGTCATTTCTTGGTCCTCTAGAAAGTCAAAATATAAAGCTTTGTGTTTTTTTTTTGTCTGTGAAGTCATGTAGTTACAAAATTTGTTAAAAGAATTAAATCTCAAAGTTAAGTCATGTGTTCAAATATTCTTGTGATAATGAAAAAGCTATTGCTAAAGCAAGCAATCTAATTTTTCATGAAAGAACAAAGCATCTTGAGTTATATTTACACTTTCTTAGAGAAAAGATTATAAAAGAGATTATTAATATTCTGAGTATTAAATATGTTTTTCCAAAGACTGATGGATTCACTAAGGGTCTTGATGTCAACCAATACAAGTTGATGAACTTGGGTTAGTTGATATGTTTACCATTTGATTTGAGAAGGGATGTTAAAAGAGGCAATATGTGTCAAATTTAATGGTAAACTTGTGTTTAGATATATATTCTCGTATTTCCGAGTTAAGTTTGTGCAGGTCTATTGTTGAAGAGCTTATTTGTAACTAAGCAAAGCGTTGAGGGTTGTTGTGCTAAGTTCGATAGTTAGGGGGCTGAAGCTATTGCTGCTCTAAGGTTGCCAGGCATAAAAAAGATGTTTCTATGGTAGGATTTCAATTGCCACACGTGCTCTCATATAATTCTCTGACTTTATTTGATCATCATTTTCGATCGGTTCTCTGTTTTTTAGTTCATAATCTGCTCAAATCTTTGTACAGATTACTAAGTACCGTCTTGTATTAATTCATATCGTTTTAGCCTGGTCTTGATATCTTGTCAGATTAAGGTTTGTTCTTATTATTTTTGTCAAGATTTGTCGTTGCAATAAGAGTTTAATTACTACGTTTAATACTAGCTTGCAATTGACAATGTCATAAAGATATGGTTTTTTTAACGGCAGATTAATAGTTAGTTGTTTGTATTACCAAATTAGTAATATTCGTCAATGTCAAAGTTTAAAATTTAAACCTTCAAAAGAGTCAAAGCTTCCCATCTCTCCTTTAACCATTAGACTAATAAATCATTAGACATAAAAATATGTTAAAGAAATCATTATAAAAATATGTTCAGCTTTGGAAAAGAATACATTGCAACTTTAGGAGAATATTAATAAAGTAGACAAATTATCACCATGAAACAAGATTATCATCTCGAAAGTCACAATAACAGACGGATTAATGTCCGAAGACCCGGCTTGATTTGCATCAATATTCATAACCAGAAGAAGTTGCATCCATTTAATTAATATTGATTTTTATTAGCTAATTATAATATTTAATCGAGTTATAAAGTATTATATGAAATAATCACTACTAATTTTACATGTCTATAATTTTTTAATACTATATATATTATACGTGTTTTATTATCAAAGGATTCATTGCCTATCTTTTTTAAAAAAATTCTTTAACTTCAGGTGTTATTTTTGTTGGGCAATGGGCATGACAAAACCATGAAAATTAGAAGAAAATAAATATATAAAAAAATAGAAGAGTCAACTGCTTTGACACAGGGCTCAAGACATGCTTTTATATTACCTCGCGAATCATTTAACCAATATTCTTTCTTTCCTTTATTCAAAAGTAGCAAATTGATTTTAATTCTAACCTACCCTGATATATTTTATTTTACTGCTGTTACTTCAGAAAATGCGGTTATATTTTTATTTTAATTGGATAAACAATTTGGACCTTATTGAAATATATTCAATAAAGCCTAGTGGAAACAGGAGAAGCTATTTATGTAAAGATGTGTAGTTTGTGTTGTACATATAGCTATGAAAGCTTTACCCTTGGTGAAGCTGTCGTAACTTGTGCTCCACTTGTACGTGATAAAACGTTTGTATATCACTATTTATGATCTTGCCTTTTAAATAGTATAGTAATAGTAATATAAGAGTAATAAATTGTTATAACAAAATTTTTTTCTTAAAAATATATAAAATATATTATGACTTAATAAATTACTAATCTGTCATTTTTCAGAAGAATATACAAGATTATAACAAGTCATGTATTTATTATAGCGATAACTCATTTTTTTTTCTGTCAAACAAAAAATGAATTGAATATTAGAAATAAATAAATTATTTTATTATTATTTTTGAACGACATAGATTTTATAAAGACAAGCTAGCATGGAGCAAGCAAAGGACTACAGAGCAAAAAAAAAGTAATAAACAATTTACATAATGTGATAAAACTAAAAGCACGCCAATAGTTATGCTTGGAGCGATTCCTTACCCACAAGATGAGAGATACTTTATCTCTAGAATAATTCTTTAAACTAATATGATCTTAAAGTAGAAATGTTTTTCGGTTTGAGCCCTCCAAATGCCCCAACATGAAGCGAGTATGAACTCGCGAACCGTTTTTTCTTCAAGTTATTTCCTAGAATGACATTGTAAGCTTAAGAGCAAATCTTTGACTAAGAAAGCATGTAAAACTACTTTTATTCACAACTCAACCCAAATATAAACTAATATATATCTTTTTCACCCATCCAACCTATATAAACCTATTTTTTTTCACTCTCAATAACAACTAAGCAGAATTAATTTTTTTATAAAACAACAATGATTTTTTATTAATATTATTCTATTAAAAACTAATAACAAATTAAAAATAACCTTTTTTCGAACAAATAAGAAACTGAAAAGAGATTATCAATAGAGAATGAGAAGTGGTATAGAAATATATTAATATTACGAACCTTATGAATAGAGTAAAAATGAATTGCGATTTAAGTGTTATTTTTATATATTTTTTTAATCGATACTGTTAGAATTTTTAGATGATAAGTTTTATTAAAATAAGATAACCAACCAATTAAAATTTAACATGTGTCATTGTAGTCTAAAAATAAATAAAAAATGTGGAGTTGATAATTGGATACAAAAATTACGAGTGAAAGCCGGTCGATCCAGCAACCTAGTCGCGCATTTAAATTGATTTGTTATTTTTTTAGTTTCAAAATCACCCGAGTGAACGAACAAGCTTCCCCTAATAGAAGTGGTCTAAGGGAATGTTACACGAGCAGGTATCCTAAAAAAACACATAGTTATGTGAAAAAAAAAACAATTAAACCTGTCACATAATCTATAGATCTTTTTATCACCACCCTCTATATATGTGTGTGTATATATATAGACAGGGTTAGTCATCAAATGAAAACCGTAACATGCTTTTACATATAGGTCACACATATGTTATGTATACATAACAGTTTTTCATTCGACATAGTATTACGTATACGTAACTTTCTTTATTCTCGTATTTATGTTCAACATATATTTACTAAATACTTGAATACACTTTTTAGCATTTAAATGAATAAGAAATATGAATTATGTTAGTGGTTTTTGTGGTTTTCTCATAACTATTGGTTTTCTTAATACCATCCCCTTACTTACAAACCCCAAATGTAGAGGTTGAACATAAATGCTCGGGAAATCAAAATAAGATATTGAAGATCAAGTATAGTCGCGCGAGAACTTTTGATCCGTGTGAGAAGTTAGTTCTCGCGCGAGACCTTTTGGTTTAATATAAATATGTTGCTTTAGTTATCTTTGTAATTAATCCTGATATTGAGCTAAAGTTTTGTGATCATACATTAGAGAGCAATACAATTGAAGTTTATTTACATGTGTGTTGTTTGATTCTACTTCATATCTTACGTTTTATCATTCAAATTATATTTTCGTGTGTGAATTCATTCCACATATTTCTCACGAGATCGATCTATATTGAAATTCAAATTGGTATCAGAGCCATGTGTGCTCTAGATTGATTGGATTAGAATTTGAAGCATTTTGAAGAGTTTTTGAGCTACATATTCGATTTCTTCTTGAAGATTGCATTGGTTTCTCCTTTTGTGGTGAAGTCGAAGGTGTTTAAGATCTATAACAAGCAAAACAAGTTCATTTGAAGAAGTGAAGATGATTTCATGGTTTATTTGTACTTAATTGAATCAATTAGAGACAATTACGATCAAATTTGAACTTAATTCGTTAATTTGAAGCTTAATCACTTAATTTTTGACAAACTGGTAATCAGATTGAGGTTGAAAAGATCAAAATGGCACCGAACTGATTGTTCGAATAATCACTAATCGCACACGAAAAGTTCATCTTTCGCGCGGGAGGTCTAGAAATACGCAAAAGTTTGTTACAAAAGATTTTGTTCGCGCGAGAAGTTCAGCGATAAGTTTGATTTCTGTGTTATTCGCGGTAGAAGTTGATTTTTCAAGAAAATTTGAGAAGTTTGATTTCTAATTTTCAGCCATGGCTAATTTGAAGAATCTTACCGCTACCTTAAGTCTTGACAATGAGATTGGTACAAGCACTAAGCCTTTGAGACTTCTGAGTGAAGATGATTATCCAGACTGGGTGTATCATTTTGAGAACCATGTCATATACACCGAACCAAGGATGTTACGGTCGATCAAATGCAGACCGTATATTCCTGTGTATTCAAATGACAGAGGAGAGTTGGTTCCAAAACTTGAACATTTATGGGATGAGGAGGACATGAAAAAGCTTGAACTTGACAATAAAGCTTATGCTATAATCACTATGGCTCTGAATACTAAAATTGCTCAAAAATTTAAAGAATTCAGAGGAGCCAAAGTGTTATGAGATGCCATGGAAGAACAAATTATGGGAAACAAAGATATGAGAGAAAATCGAAAAGATATGTTGAATCAAAAATTCAACATGTTCAATCATGTGTCTAGGGAGACATTAGAAACACAAATGTCAAGATTTGTAAAACTAATCACAAAGATAAAAAGTGCTGGAATAAAGTTAGAGAATATAGCTGTCAACAAGAAGCTATTGAACTCATTACCTTACAATAAGAACAACCACTGCACTACTATCAAGAGAACCAAAGCTCTGTTTACCTTATCTCTCAGTTGATTTGATTTCTAAAATCAAATCTTATGAAATGAATGACAAACAAAGAGCTGCAAATCACTTAAACACAATAGGAGCTGAAGCAACTGTTTTGTATGCTAAGATGGCAAGTAATCCTGATTACTATATCAGCTACTCACAACTGTGTCAACAACAACAGTCAGCAAACCCTATCATTCCTACTATCAAAGAGACACATGCCCCTCATTTCCAAGTCCCTAATTCAAATCAATATACTTCCATGAAATCTCAATGGATACCCTCTCAACTACAAATTTACTCATACGCATCCATTCAGCCTTCACCTAAGACTCAACATGCTTATGTTGCAACTTCTACCCCATCCAAACAAACCATCCAGATTGCTGAAGAACATGTTGCCTTGTTTATAAAATTTATGTCAAGTTATGAAGCTTTTAAGGCTGGAAGGTTAAGTGCACAAAATATACTGGTTGATGACTTACAACAAGTTAACCCAGATGATGTTGAAGAGAATGATATTAAATATCAAATGGCGATGGTGGTGTACATGGCAAAGAACTTTGCAAGACGAACGGGTCGGGAAATGTTTGGGGTGAACAATTCAAGCAAGATTGGGTTTGACAAGATGAATTTGAGATGCAATAATTATGACAAACCTGGGCATTTTGCTAGGGAATGCACAGAACCAAGGATTAATAAGAGCTAAGGTGGAAAGAAAATGGTGACTGTTGATGTTGAAGCTAAAACTGATAAAGCTAGTACTTCCACCAACAAAGCTCTAGTATCTCAAGTTAATAGATATTATGACTGGTCTGATCAAATGGAGATACTAGATCTTAAACTATCCACAAGCAGAGATTAAAGACAATAATGAAGAAGAAGTTGAAGAAAATATATTTGCTGAGTTTGTCTCAAAGTGATCTACTTAAAGTTGTGTTTGCTGAAGTTGAGATAATCAAGGATGATGAAAGTGTCATTACTAAACATGCTATTGAGACTACTCTAGCACTAGTAAAGAAAACTGATATTGTTGATGATGTCATTGGAGAAAATGCTTTTAAGAATACTCCAGCTGCACATAAGAAGAAAAGTTTCATTTTCATTACTGTTGAGAAGACTCCACATCTGTTTATACTCAAGATGATAACGTTGTATTGGGTCTGAAAAATAGTCTAATATTATCAACGTAGTCGAATTCAACAAAAGTCAACATTAAAGTCAAAGTCAATGCAAAAGTCAAGACGACACGTTCGGAACAAAGTTTAGTAGTGAGACGTTGAAGATACAAAGAACACGAGTGATACAGTTAATATATATTTTGTTGTCAACAAAATATATATATTTAATCTTTTATTTGTCTAGTTTGTGTCTTAATTATAATTTCATAATTGTCATGTTTTAATGATAATCTAGGGGGCTAATTGTCATTAAGTCTAATTGTCATTAGACTATATATAGCTAGTGTCATTAGTGTGTTAAGGAGGAGGAGCTAGATTTGAGGGTTTCCATGTAAACAATATATTATGCAAATCAATATAGATCTAACAAGGGTTTTATTGAATGTTCTTGAGGTGTTCATCTTGTTCATCCTTATTTTATAGTGTTTGATCTATCTTGTACACAAATATCATTGATATCTATGTTATTAGTGGGATTTGTTTGTGTTTATCAATCAAGTGCACTGTTATATCGATCGAGTGGACCAACATTATGGTATCAGAGCCATTGTGCTCTTGATGATTTGAGTTTTTGTTTGGTTGAAGTTCTAAGTCACTACTCCATTCATTTTCGATCTGATCTGAGTGTTTTGGATATGGAAATTGGTTGAGGATTGCTCGATTTTGGTGTGGGAAGCTATAGGAATCATCAGATCTCAAATCCATTGAGATTTGGATAAGTTTGAGTTGATTTCGTGCTGAAAAAGGCTGTTCAGATACGTCGGGCGAATTTACAGCTCGTCCAACGAAATTACAGCATCTTTCAGCGAAATTACATAGTTTCACCAGGCGAAACTAGGGTTCCTTCAGTGAAACTAAGTTGTTCTTGGTTCTTGGATCTGGTTTCCTCGATCCAGCGAAAGTACATGTGTTGAACGAAAGTTCATAGTGTTTGTGTGCCAATCCTAGCGAAATTGCTGCCAAATTGTTCTCTGAACGAAAGTTCAACTAGTTTCGGGCGAATCTACCCTGCGAAACTAGCATCAGCGTGCCACTGCTGGGGCGAAACTGTTGTCGAAATTACTGGCGAACTACTAGCAAAATTATCAGCGAACTTGCCAGCGAAATTAGTGAAAATTCAGCGAATTTGTCAGCGAATTTAATGAAATTTCAACGAATTTAGCCTCTTATCATTTCTAAAATGTCTTCTTCAGACGTAGCTAATTTCCATAAATCTGATAATCTAATATCAGCACAAAGTTGGTTTGATTCTTTTGCTGCCATGAAAGATGAAAAGATATCTGATTTTGTTGATCGATTTCTGATGGTGGCAAGCAATCTTAAGAAGTATGATGACCAGCTGGGGAACCATGAACAAGTCACAAAACTTTTGGACTCTCTTCCTCCACAGTGGAGTCCACAAGTTAAATTGTTAAAGCAGGAAAGAAATTTTGCTGACTACAAACTCATTGAAGTTATCAACAAGCTGAAGTCATTTGATTTGGATATGAAACAAGGAGAGTATAATCAATGCATGTATGGAGGTGTATCTTCAAGTACTAAGATCAATATAGAGTCTAAAGAAGAAGTGAACCATGCATTGATGGCTAAGGTGGAAAATAACGATGAGGTTTCTGTTGAGGATTTTGACCCTTTCAGAGAATTCAGGTGTGATACTAAAAGTAAGAGTTTTGGTGATGTTGGTTATTGTGCAAGCCGATGTAAAGTTCAGGATGAAGGAAAGCAATAGGAAGTTGAAGCTGCAGAAGCTAAGAAGAGAGCTGCTGAGGAGGAAGAATACAAAAAGAACACTCCTGCCTGTCAATGTGAAAAAGCTCTAGCTACTGAAAAGATAGTTATGGGGCTTCCTTATAAGGTTGTTCAAGACATGTGTTCTCCTCCCTGGAAAATTCGTTTATTCGGGGTTTATAAAGCTAACAGATTATTGTTAGAAAACGAAAAAGAATTAAAACGAATAAACAAAGAACTTAAAATCAATGAGTCCGAATATTTTATTAAACTAAGAGAAGCTTTAAAAGAAAATGATCTTTTAAAAATAAATCTTTTAGAAAAGAATGTCGAAATTAATGTTTTGAGCGAACGAGTCACTTTAGCAGAATTTGAGACTAGCAAGCTTAAAATTAAACTTGACAAATGGATGATATCTGGGATGAAACAGGAAGAACTATTCTGCAAGCAAAGGGGAGCTAGAATCAAACCGGGTGTGGGATATGGTGAAACTTCATATGTTTATCCTCCTCCTAGCACTTATTGTTACTCTCCAATGCCTCAACCTCATCCATCTAATGATTTAATTGAAGCTGCAAATACTAACAGTTTACATGCAGGTTTAAGTAGTGTTAATCACAAAGAGGTTCGAGATGAATATGATTTTCCTGCAGGTTTGGGGCTCATCAAGCAAGGATCTGATCTGCAAAATGATAATTCCACCTCTGATGCTTCAAAAACAGTATCAGTTGTTTCCTGTAACTTCTTTAACAAATTCAAGATAGGTAACATCCTTTCATTTGTTCCTGTCAAGTTTGTCAAAGAAGGAACAACTGTGGAATCGTCAAGCAATCGGAACTCAACAACACAAACCGACACAACAAGAGTCATCAATCAAGATCCATTGGAAGCTGACTTGTGTATACAAGACTGGACAAGCTCTAATGATGAATCAGAGATCATCAGGTCACCTGAAGTTATCAAGTGTCAAATGCTTCCAAAAGTCGAATCAAGACCTATACGAATCTCATCTCCAACTGCTAAGCAAATCAGCAGTTCCTCCAAAGCTCAGCAGAAGCACTCACCATCTTCATCTACTATCCATCATGATCTTCACAAATCTGCTTCCGAGTCTAACAAGTCACCAGTCATACAAAAAGGTTCTAAGAAGAATGTTTAGATCTCAGCTCCCGGAACATCACAAATCAAATCACAGCCCAGTTTGAAATTCACATTGACAAAGCCTCAAAAGGTTCAATTTCCTTATATCCAAAAGAAGAAGCATCAAGGTTGTTAACAAGCTGCATCAATCTCAAAGCAGGCTCCACCCTCTCCTATTCTCCACGGGACTACAAAGAACCAAAAGCCTTTCAAGGCTTGCTTTAGATGTGGAAAGGAAGGTCATGTGCTAAAGAAGTGCCCTCAGGTTCAAAGGCAAGCTTTGGGAGGTAAAGATAACACAGGTTGCTTCACGGGTTTAAAAGGTAAAAAGCACATATCTTTGAATGGTTGGATGAAGAACAATCTATCCAAACCTTCTCATGTGAAGCCGGTTTCACATGATTCGAAGATGAAAAAGAACAATGTTTCAAAATTAAAATCTCTTCCTTCAGGTCTTAAAAAGAAAATGATTTCCAAATTCAATTCTTTCAAGTCAAAAGTAATTGAACAGAAACACATTTGGAAAGTAAAACAAAATGAAAAGGATAAAGAAATAAATTATTTTTCAAAAGAGTGTGCGCTTAAACAGGTTACATACACTGATGAAAAAGGAACTCCCAGGACCACGATGGCCTGGGTCCCTCTCTCTAACTAATCTGCTAATGAGTGCAGGAACAGTTCAGGAGGACTGTTAGTAATCCGGTTTACCGACAGAGAATGTTCCTTAGTCAAATTTGAAGCGGAACAAACAGGTTATGGTTTTGGTATCTCATCCATATTTTGGATACTTATCTGTACTATTACAGTTCACACTTCATAATCACTGCATTTTTCCTGGTACTTCATTTATCATATTTTTGCTAGTATAATTTGGAAGACTTTCTTTGCTAGTATAATTGATATGGGAACTAAGAACTTGATTTGGGATGACTGAGAAATGATAGTATGTCTTCCTGGTATGCTTATTTGCATGACTTGTACATTGTGAGAAATGATAGTAACTGATGTAGATGTCTGTTTCACTTAAAATTCTAGAATATGAAAAAGATAGTTTGATTATATGATATGCATGGTAGGCTCAGCCCGAAAACGAATTAAACAGTGATTCTGTAGCCTAACTAAAGCTTTAGAACTTGGTGATAAGGATCATTTCCATGATATCTCGGCCTGCACAAAGTTACAAGTCTTGTCAAAAATGGGTTGAGAGTATCTGACTTCTGCCTTGATCTCTTCCATTCCCAAAATCTCCCTATCCCCAAGTTCTGAATGTAGCTTCTCATTAGCTCTTCAGATGTATATTTCGTGCGTATCTCCTCTGCTATGCGGAAGCATTGGCCTGGAGTGATGATCTTCTCTTTATACGTGAGTATAGACCTGAAGCTCTTATCAGCATGCTCAGATGATCATCTCCTCTGTTATATGTAAGTATAGACCTGGAGCTCTCATCATCTATTCTCCAAATAAAGGCACAGTGATTCTTAAATTAAGATCATTGTTGAAAACTTAAAAGAAAATCAAGCAGAGTTAATCATATTACTCAATAAGCCTTGATGATGGGATAAGTTCTTTGCCGGATGTCTATGGGAACCAAATCACCTGTGCTTCTCTAATCGAATCTAAAACATGATAAAATTAGTTGCAGATCACTTGTTGAAAAGGATAAGGCATGGGTTTAAATTCGATAAATATACCAACAATCATTTTTGAACTGTTTTAGCTTTCAAAAACTTAAAATTGTGAGCAGACTCTGTATCAGTGTGATCTCACTAACTTGTTGATGTTCAAATACATCTTTGTGCTTTCGTATATCTTGAGGATGTGATCTTATGATCAAATTAGTTCTTTGTGTAATATGATAAAACAAAATAAATAAAATATTTATTTCAAATCATATTTTTAAGTCTTCCATATTATGCTATTAAAATGTTATCATTTTCACATGCATTTCACGGGAAATTGCACATTCAGATAAACACGGGGTTATTTGTATTGTTGAAATGATCTAACGAGAAATGTGTAGAATGTGGTTGTGATTGTGTTATAGATTTTTGCTTCAAATGATGGCCGATCATCAGCTGAGCAAAGTACCATACCAGAGAACCTATTCCTAAAGTTTGCAGAAGATACCGAGCTAGGATTCCTCCTCCTACATCTTCTGAAGCACTCAAGAATAGAGAGTTGGAAAAGTTGTTTCTGCTCATTCTTATGATGCACACAAAAGAAGGGAGCATTCAAAAAGGGGGAGCCTATTAGATGAAAGATTGTCAGTACTAGATCATCAATCTAGGGGGAGATCGAAAATCATTATATAGTTGACTTATCGGTGCTGATCACGATGAAAGCCGTTGATAATATTAGACTAAGGGGGAGTATTGTTGGGTCTGAAAAATAGTCTAATATTATCAACGCAGTCAAAGTCAACAAAAGTCAACATTAAAGTCAAAGTCAATGCAAAAGTCAAGATGACACGTTCGAAACGAAGTTTAGTAGTGAGACATTAAAGATACAAAGAACACTGGTCTTAGAGTTAATATATATTTTGTTGTCAACAAAATATATATATTTAATCTTTATTTGTATAGTTTGTGTCTTAATTGTAATTTCATAATTGTCATGTTTTAATGATAGTCTAGGGGGTAATTGTCATTAAGTCTAATTGTCATTAGACTATATATAGCTAGTGTCATTAGTGTGTTAAGGAGGAGGATCTAGATTTGAGGGTTTCCATGTAAACAATATATTATGCAAATCAACATAGATCAAACAAGGGTTTTATTGAATGTTCTTGAGGTGTTCATCTTGTTCATTCTTATTTTATAGTATTTGATCTATCTTGTACACAAATATCATTGATATCTATGTTATCAGTGGGATTTGTTTGAGTGATGAAGGCAATCATGGTGAAAGGGATGCCTAAAGAATCTACAAAGTCTAAAGTCACAAATGAGGTATATATTAATCTTTGTACTGATTACTGTATTGAAAAGGTTCATAGATATAGAGTTCACAACGAGCACTTGATTTTAGAAGTTAAAAAAATTCAACAGCAAGCTAGAAAATATAAAACTGGTGAAAAGATTTTCAAATAAAAGCTAGAAGGATTAAACAAATTAATTTATCAATTAAAATTAAATCTTCATAACAAAGAATGTAAAAATAATGATTTGACAACACGAAATAGTGATTTAAATTTGGAAGTAAACAAACTTAATAGTAAACTCTTATCTGCAAAACTTACGGTTGAGAAGTTTAAGCTTTCTTCAAACGTGGTTGAAGATATAATAAAATCAAAAATGACTCAAAAGATTAATGATGGTAAAAGTGGTATTGGATTTTCCAAAATTGCACCACCAATAAATCATGATTATATATGTTTACCTTCATCAGTTACTACAACCAATGAAGATGTGAACTATGGTTTGGGATTTCAACCAAATTGTGACTTAAAACCTTCAATCAACATTTCTTTGATTGTTGATCCAATCATAAAAATTGAAATTAAAGTTAATGATGTTAACCCTTTTACAGAGAATGTGAAGATAGATGGTTTGGTTGAAGATTGGCATAGTGATGATGAAATAGATTTTTTTAGATAATGAGAATAAAAATTATACTGAAAAATCATCTTCTTGTAAATCATCACTATCGATCAATGAAAAGTCTTATGTTTCTATTTCTACAACTGATTGTTCAAATGTGTCAAACAAAGAAAAGAAATTAAAAGCAAAAATCATTCATAAAGATAATGAAAGAAAACAATTTACAACATTATTTTCTGACTTGAAAATTGATTTCAAAAGCAGATTTATTTTAAAAGGCAATATAAATAAGGAGGATTAAATTTTTAAGGAAAAGAATGCTCATTTCTTTAATTAAAATTCCTAATGATGCTAACCCTGTGAAACAAGATGTGTGTAGATCTGTTGTCATGGAAACTAGTCCACTTCCAGTGACTATGTCTTCAAAGGTTAAAGTTACAGTGCATGCCTCATCAGCTTTAGGAAATAATCAATCGATAAAGAAAATTACCTTTCTTATTTCGGATTCAGCAAGAAATGTTTTTGATGAAAGAAAGAAACGAGAGACTGTTAAAGAATCACAAGGCCAAAGAATTACTAAAGTCGGATTGTATGATAACTTTGGTGGTTATCGTAAATAGTTCGAGGGAAATACACCAATGCATAATGAGTATCATAAACCGTGTTGTTACGTTTGTTTAAAGGCAAATCATATGGCTATAAATTGCATTCATCAATATCAATCAATAAGCAAACAACGATTTCAGAATTCTATTTCATATAATAGAAAACATTTTTTTGTAAATGCAAGGTTTAACAAAAATTCAAATCATTCGAAACCTTTTGTTGCTAAACAAAATATTCTGATGAAAACTGACTTGGAAAAAGGGAATAAAATTATGGAATCTGAAAGTGTTGAAAGAGCAATTTCAATCACATGAAAAATAAGTTGAAAAACATTGTCACAAAATTGACAAAGCCAATTCAAAAATGGAAATCAAGGACAAAAATATTGAATCTGAGATCATTAATGACTGTGTATTCAATGATAAAAGAGATATGATTTTGAAGTCAGTGATATATTTGGATGAAAACAATGTTCTCAACTCAACAATAGCTTAGGTTCTTAAACTTGACCAAATTCTCTCATATGTGCAGGAACAACCAAGATAAGTCATTAACATCGTATGGCATGTTGATAGTGGTTGTTCTATGCATATGATGGGTAACATATCACTGTTAAACAATGTTCAACCCTATAATGGTGGATATGTTATTTTTGCTAAGGATAAAGGAGGTAAAATTACAAAGAAAGGTACAGTGTCAAACGGTGTGTTAAGTTTTGAAGATGTCAGTTTTGTTGAAGAACTAAAAAATAATTTGTTAAGTGTTTCTCAAATTTGTGACAAATATTATTCTACACACTTCACTAATAAAGAATGTTTTATTCAAAAACGTGGTTTTGTAATACCCGATGAGTGGATTTTGTTGAGAACTCCGAGAGAAAAAGACACATACTTGTTAGATATGAATGGTTCATAATCATTTGTAACAACGTCTTATTTATTATCAAAGCCTCGGAAAGTGATTCGATGTTATGGCATCGTCGTCTTGGACATGTTAACATTAAGACTATGAATAAGTTGGTTAGAGAACATCATGTTGTTGGTTTACCATTAAAAAAATTTCAACTTATTGAACATTGTCTGTCTTGTTCAAAAGGTTAACAACATAAACTTCCTCATAAACCTTTTGCTCATACCAAAATTGAATCAATCCTCCAATTACTACACATGGATTTGTTTGGTCCTATGAGTGTTTTGAGCTTAGGATGTCATGCATATTGTTTGGTTATTATTAATGATTTTTCCAGATTTACTTGGGTTTTCTTTTTAGCAACAAAGGATGAAAGGCCTCACTTGCTAATAAAGTTCATGACTCTAGTGGAAAATCAAACTGATAAAACAATCAAGTGCATCAGAAGTGATAATGGAATAGAATTTTACAATCACATCTTGAATGAATTCTGTGATTCAAAGGGGATAGCAAGACAATTTACTACAGCAGGAATTCCACAGCAAAATAAAGTTACTGAAAGGCAAAATAAAACGTTGATTGAAGCGGCTTGAACAATGCTATCAACAGCCAAACTTCCTTCATTCTTTTGGGCTGAGACTGTTAATATTACATGTTATGTTTAGAACCGTGTTCTAATAAATAAACAATAAAATATAACTCCTTATGAAATATTTTTTAAACATAAACCAAAGTCAAATACTTTAAGACCTTTGGATGTTGTTGTACTTTGTTACACACATCTGATTCAAAGTCAAAATTTGATGAAAAGGCAGATGACTATTATTTTGTTGGATACTCATCCAACAAAGTAGCATATAGGGTTTATAATAAAAAGACTAAACAAATTATTGAGTCATTTGATTTAGATTGGCATGAATCTAACAAAACAGATGAATAATCTGCTCCTTCTTGGGTATATGATTATGCATCATTGTTTGATACTTTTAATAAATCTTCTATTTGTTCTATAGAGTCTTAAGCTTTGACATCCTCAATTTCTGATGTATTTTTTGATAATGTTGGATCTATTTCATCCTCAACAAAAGGAATTTCCTCAGACATAAGTTACTCTTCAACTATGTCAGTTGTTCAACCATCCAGTAATCTAGTTCCTGAACCTGATTTGATTTTAGGTGCTCCAATTGTTAAACAAGTTCTATAGGATTCTAATCCAAATTCTTCTTCTACACAAGACATTCCAATTGATACAATTCTGATACAATTCAAGTTCCGTTTGAAGATTCATATGTTGATAACGACATTACTCAAAAGTAACATATTGTATATCAACCAGAAGGAGGAAATGGAAATGAAGAACCTGTTGGTCACATGTCAAATTTAGACGAAGTTATTTCTAAAGATCTGATTCCTCAGTTGAGAATACATAAGGATCATCTGACTAAATCAATCATTGGTCTATTATTACAAGGTGTTCGCATTCGAAGTCAATCAGGAGCAATCAATACATGCTTGTACTCTTGCTTTATCTCTCAAATCATGCCAAAAAATATAGAAATGGCTTTGAAAGAGATTAGTTAGGTTGAAGCAATGCAAGATGAGTGGATGCAATTTAAGAAGTTAGATGTTTGGCATTTGTGTGAGCTTCCAAAAGATAACCTACCTATCGGAATGAAATTGATCTTTCGCAATAAGACGGATGAGAAAGGTATTATTGTTCTCAACAAGGCCAGACTTGTTGTGCAAGGATTCTATCAAGTTGAAGGTCTTGATTATGAAGAAGTCTATGTTCCAGTTGCAAGACTTGAAGCTATTCGTATATTTCTGGCGTATGCTTTATTCATAAACTTCAAAGTTTATCAAATAGATGTAAAGACTGCATTTTTGTATAGTGAAATGAAAGAGGAGACCTATGTTTGTCAACCGCTTGGTTTTGAGGATCCAGATCATCCTGACTATGTCTATAAGTTAGACAAAGCACTTTATGGGCTACATCAAGCACTTCGTGCTTGGTATGCTACTCTCATTGAACATTTGCTTGCAAATGGTTATACATGGGGTGCTATTGATTAAACTTTATTTCTAAGGAAGATTGGTGATGACCTCATTCTTGTCCAAATCTATATTAATGACTTCATTTTTGGATCTCAAATAAAGATTTGTGTAAAGAGTTTGAAGTGATGATAAAAAAGAACTTTGAGATGAGTTCACTTGGAGAAATTTCATTATTTTTGGGTATTCAAGTTACGCAAGATGACCATGGTATTTTCATCCATCAAGGAAAGTATGTTCACAGTATTCTGGACAAATACAAATTTCAAGATTCCAAGAATACACCAACTCCTATGTCTTCTCGTCCCACTTTATCTCCTGATCTTATGGGTAAAGATATTGATTAACATTTGAATCGATCAATGATTGGACCCCTGATGTATCTCACTGCCAACGGGCCTGACATTATGTTTCCTGTCTGTCAGTGTGCACGATATCAGAGTAATCCAAAAGAGACTCACATGAAAGCTGTCAAGCGGATTTTCAAGTATCTCAAAGGCCAACCAAAACTTGGAGTTTGGTATCCTAAAAATTCTGAATTTAATTTATATGCTTATACTGACAGTGATTATGGTGATTGTAATTTGGATAGGAAATTAACCACAGGTGGGTGTCAATTCCTCAGAAATAGGTTGATTTCATGGCAACGCAAAAAGATGAATACCGTCTCCACATCCACTGTCGAAGCTGAATATGTGGCTGCATCAAGCTGTTGTTCACAAATCATTTGGATTCAACAACTTCTTGATTATGGTCTTAATATTTACAACACCACAATTTGATGTGATAATTCTGTAGTTTTAAACATCGTAAAGAATCCTATTCAACACTCGAAAACAAAACACATTGACATTCACATGCATTTTATCCGTGATTGTTTACCTTGAATTTCAATATAGATCGATCTCATGAGAAATATGCGGGATGTATTCACTTATAGAAATGTAATTAGAATGATAAAATGTAAGATATGAAGTAGAATCAAGCAACACATGTAAATAAACTTCAATTGTATTGTTCTCTGATGTAAAATTACAAAACTTCAATTGTATTGCTCTCTAATGTTCAAGTCGAATCCCCACAAAAACAACAAAGATCCGATGGAAAGCTAATACCCCTCCCTATTGTTAAAAAGATGAATAATATTATTAAATAGTTAGCATAATATATAAATATCACAAGAAACCTTAGAAACCTAATATACTCAAGTGCTCACACAAATAAAACTTAGTTTGGTAATACAATCCAATACTCCTCCGTGGCCAGCGAAAGAAAACATAAAGCTTAGACTAAAATAACAAAAAAAAGAATAAGAAAATTTGCGTCATTTTGGAAATCAAAACGTACACCCACTAAGCGATAGTTTACCCACTAATCAATACTTTGCTTGTTATAATCATTTATTTACGATCTGCATTTCAGTGATTTTATAATCCTGCAAGGGACTCGTAAGCAAAAACACATAGGTAATGAGCAACAACAACAAGCGAAAGACCTTAGTCCTCCAAGCGACGGACAACGCGACTGATAGCTAGTGAATTATAGCCCTATACGAGTGGCTCAATTTAAAGGAGACAAAAGAGGATCATAGTATGATCTGGCGCGGCCATTGAATTGGCGTGTTGTGATTGTTTTGATGGTGACAGTGTCGAGAAGTCGTATCGTTTCGAAAAAGATTATAAGATTAGTGTAGTTAAGTTATTAACCTATAACAAAGTGTTATTCAAATTGATAATAATGAAGCTTTATTTAAAAGAGAAAAAGTAACTAAACTGAGAAACGGAGGTGGAAGATGACGACGGTGGTGGCATACCGCCTTGTCTAGCGTTTGAATTTGTTGGCGATGACTAATGTTTGTATTTTTATGGTAGTGTGACAAAAAGACAACCAAAACCCTAAGACTTAAATATCATGTTAAATGATAAAAAAACTAAATGAATATTAATTATTTATGTTATAATATATAAAGATAACAAAAAAACCTTAGAAACTTAACTAGACCATGAGCTAATACTAATAGACTTTAGTTTGATAATACTATTCAATACTCATAACCATAGCATTCAATCCATTTTAGCCCGCCAACATAAATTAACAACTTTATTTGGGATCCAAGAGTTCCAAGTCTTAGTAATAAGAGAAAGACTAAAGGGACTTTCAATTTTGTTGCGAATTGATTTATAATGTCTGTGTCCAAAGCCCAAACCCAAGAGTTACCCATGCCCTTCATCGATACTTGATTTTAGAAGGGTGAAAGAACGTCAAATTCATAAATCTCTACATATAAATCTCTACATAGCGAGCTAACTCAATAGCTATTTGTGGCATAACACTCAATTACTTTGCATTGTTTAATGAGTTCAAGATGGAACAATCTCGAAAACTGTTTGAACAATGGAATTGGATTGATCGATATGTCTAACATGAACCTTATGTCCTCTCCTCAAAAGCACTTGTACAAAAAGTAAAAAGTGTAATAGAATTTTTTTTATACACATTAATTGTCTACATATAAATTCCTGATTTATACATAATCAAGCATTTTAGAATAAAACATACCTTAATGTTTTTATGTATTTAAATATATTATAGAATCACTTTACTTTGTTAATGTTATTGTCTTATTGGTGAAAAAGATTCCAAAACATAAAGAGGAAAGGTTGTGTTTAAATTAACAATATCAGAAGATATAAATTAGTTTTTTAACTATTGATACATCTTTTAGTTATCTATATACTTAATAAATAAAAAAACTTAATAAACACGTGTTACTCTCGAGGGTCTTCTTAACCTTTTTTTCTCTGTTTCTATCTCATATTAATTATATGAAATTTGTAATTGTTTTTATAATATATTATTTCCTGGCCCTCCCGTTCTATTAATTAATATTCTATCATTCTTTTTATTAAACATTATTAATTTTAAGAAAGTTAGATTTGTTTATAAAAATCTTTTTACAAATTGAACATTTTTTTATTCTTTTTATAACACATTTTTTAAAAATAAATATATAATGCTACTATAAGTTGTATTAAAAACTATATAATATATAATATGTTATAAATATAGGTTAGGGTTAAAGTAAAGAAAAGCTAATCTAAAAAGTGTAATAATCAATCATAATCATTAATTTTCTTGATTAATAATTAAGATCAAATTGTAGAGGTAAATTGTTAAAAATGTATTTTAAATATAATCACTTTTGTTAACTTTTATTAAGTTTCTTCGTTTTTTAACCGTTATAAACTTTAAAGTTATTTACGCAAATGGTCCCTGTGGCTTATTGAAAATTATAAGTTTGGGTAAAGATTTTTTGTAACAAGTAAGGGTATTGTGTTTTCAATTTGTAACCAGTTAAAGTATTAACACTAACAGACATTAACTTTTCTGCTAAATCTAAGGGCATTTCTACATTTTTACTTCACAAGGACTATTTATGTCATTTAATACATAAAAAGAACTGTTTGTGTAACTTTATATATACATGTAGATATATAAATGCATAGACACACACACACACACACACTACTTATGTACTAGAACTAATTTCACAACCACAGTTGTAAGGATCAACACTTTACGAATCAGATCGATCTCGTGACAAGAGTGCGGAATGTAATCATCATGGTAAGAAGATATAATAAGCAAAAGATGAACACAAGTGTAAATAAACTTTAACTTCTATTGCTATCTGATTTGAAAGATGCAAAGTACATATGAAATCAAAAAAATAACAAAAGCTCACTAAATTACATCAACTAACAACTATTTATACTAAACTATGAAGTTCTCGCGTAGTTCTCGTGCGACTTCCTAGTTCTCGGGCGAAATACAACTTTTCGCGCGGCAACTTCAGGTTCTCGCGTGACTGATCTTGATCATCTTGATTTTTGATTTCCCGAGCCTCTGGGTTCAATCCCTACAATCTCCCCCTAAGCTCGGTGAATCAAAGCGTTAGAAGTCCACGTCTGTAACCTTGTAACTGCCCCCATAATCGTACATCTTGTTGTCCAGGGCCTTCGTGACCAACTAACCGAACTGTGCTACTATGAAATAAATAGATTCATCAGCTGCAATCGGACAAGCCTGCAACTTCATCAAATCTTCTCTTTCAAATTTGAGCAGATCCACAGGGTCGATGATACGGTAGTCTTTGTCAACACAATAGATCAAGGCATGACCCGTCTCCTTCTTATAACTCCACCACATGAGCTTTGAAAAGTTGTTAACTGGCACAGGAGTGTGTATAGGGATCTTCCTCACGTATCTTAGATGTTTATAGACCCGTATCTTCATTGGCTTGTTAGTATTGGTATCTATACGCGTCTCATCTTCTATCACTTTGGATTTGGCAGTTTTGAAGTTCTTGAAGTTAGTTTTACTTTGCCTCCAAATCATGTTCCTAATCCAATTTCCCTTTCCATAGTTACTTGGATTGATAAACGGAACACGACCCATAGCATATAAGTCTGAAGCTCTAAAAATATGGAAGTCGTGCTCGTCCTGATAATACTCTATTGCTCCAGCCTTTCTCTTGATCACATACATCTTCTTTTCAGCATCGTACACCCAACTAAGAATAGGTTCTGAGTTTTCGTATCTTATGAAAGGTTTGGAATGTCTCAGCTTGTGTACATAAGCTGGCGGAGGAGGAGCTTCAACTGTAAAGTTTCCGACCTGACGTAAAACACTTTGTCCAGTTAGATCCGCTGTCTTGTCAGTCGTCTCTTAAGCACTAGATTCACCAACAATCTCTTCTTCTTCACTCAAAATATCTGAGAATAAGTTCTTAAGACTATTCCCAAACACAACTATGTAATCTATGGTCTCCTCTAAATCATCAAACAGTCCAAAATCTTCATCAGATTCCTTAGCAGGCATCTGTTGCTAGAAAGTATAAAATTCCTTCTCATATGACTCTTCAGTAGCGGGATCTAACGGTGTATAGTCAACTGTATCATCGGGACTTGGTCCAGAGACATTAGCAGACCCCGATGATCAAGAATGACCAACAGCTGAGCCCATATCACCCCCTGATCATCATCATCATCCTTCTTATCATCCTTTCCCTCTTTCTCATCATCATCACCATCATCTCCATCATCATTTTCATCATCATCATTTTCACCATCATCCACTGTACTCATAATCTACCAACTCTAAGTCATCATCATCATTAGTAGGCTCAGGGATTGGTAAATCATGCTCAGGCTCTACAAACGACTCGCCAGTGAAAACTACAGGTTGATCCTCAGTAGTCATAGTAGGAATAGTGGTAGATGTCTCTTAATCAACAACAACAGTCTTTGTTGTCATTTCAGTAACAACAGGATCAACATCATGCTCTGTAGTATCAGCAGGTCTTGAGCAGCTTCAGGATTAGTAGAGTGTTGTCCGCTCGACTCTCTAACTTTTGTGGTTAGTTTTTGAGTAAACGAGAAAGGAACAAGAGAAGTGAGGTCTCTAATGTTCTGCTCCAGAATCTAAACATAGCTGAATATAAACTGTTGCTGATGTTCAAGATTCTTGATCTGTTCATCATTCTCAAACATCTGTCTATGTAAATCATCAATAATCTAGGTCTTCTCGATCATCTCTTTCTCCAATGTACAAACTCTCTTCTCAAGAGATACCCGTGTGGGTGAGTCAGAAGAAGTCTCGGCCTACTGTTTTGGCTCAAGAGTAGTATTTATGAATTCATCCATGTCAAACATATCATTATGGCCTTGATCTCTTGGTGGTGTACTCAACAGATCATCAGCAGTAGGCATAATAGATGATGTTACAGTTGTTGACTCTGTAACGATCACTAGTGTCTCTTGTGGAATAGCCTTACTAGTTGTGACTGTAGTCCTGTAACTAGAATATCCGTCACAGTGGTCATTGGGGTCTGACGCTTATGCAAAACACCCCGTCCTCTACCCCTCCCATGTGGACTATCAGCACTTTTCTTTGCCATCCTCTTCTTTCTCCTCTGAGTAGATAGAGAATCTTTAGGAACAAATTCTTCATCTCTTTCCTTAGCAGTGCGTTTAGTAGGAGTTACTTGCACTCTGGGTCTTTCCTGAAGCACATAAGGGATATTCCCTATCTTATAACTATCAGTCTCATTACCTGAACTAAACCAGGAGTCAATCTCAACATCTACTGACATCCTAGCTGGTTGAGAACTTCCTAGACATCATCAGGAACTCTAGTAGATGGACCAGTCTGATCAGTTTGAGGTGCCATATTCTTTGGATGTTCAGCTTCTTCTTGATAACCCTCAATAAATCTGCCAAGTTTGGCAAAATGTGTACCATCCCATGCATTTCCCTTTGCTCCCATAAAGTATGTGAATATATCTTTCTTCATCACATGACAGCATAGGTGGAAGAATCAGATATTACTAACTCAAGGTGAGCAGCATTCACAATCAGCTGTATGAATCGGGGATACATGATGAACTTCTTTCCTACAGAAGCTATCACATTCTTCTGCATCTCTGAGAAAATAGCCTTAGATATGCTGTATGGAAGATTGTCTATAAGAGATATTAGCAGGGATCCAAATACTGCACTTGGGCTATCCATCCTAGCCTTTAGAATACTTAGGCAGTGAATCACCACATGAAATAAGTACTTCAAGAACAGAGGTAAGTACTTCTTCTCTAGTGAAGGATATCGGTGATCATAGCCCATCTTCTACAAACAGTCTCTAGCCAGATCGTCATCAATCTTTACGGGCGCATTTGGCTGATCCTCTAATAATAGTACATTGTTAATAACCTCAGCAGTAATAACTATTCTTTTCCGCTTAACAATAGCTGATATACATGGTTCTCCTTGATCATCCCTCTCATTGGCTGCTGCCAGCCAGAACTGATCAATAACATCAGTGTAGATCGTTGGATTAGCTATAATAGCCTGATGTATATGGGAAGTCTTGTGGCCGTCAATCAATGATCTGAATAACACCTTGTCATCTGGAATGTCTCCAAGGAAAGCTACTGCATTATGGTTTTTGTTAAAAACCATTGGTCTTGCCATCTAAAAATTAAACATACATTTATTAGTAACACGCACTTTAAATTTTTCAGAGAGTTTTCGTGCGAATGGTACACTTCTCGCACAACTGTACCTTTTATAGTCTTACTAATTTCTCGCGCAAGAAGTCAGTATTGGCACACAACAACTTTTCGGACCGCGTGAACTTCTCGCATGCGAAAAGTTCAGTTTATTTTGAAAATATTATGAACTTTTTCAAATTTCAAAATTTTAACTTTTATTCATTTTATTTGAAATTGTGATTTGTTATTAGTAAAAATATATTTAACTAAGTGTTTACGATTATTCAAGAACCCTCAATTTTTATAAAATTTTGTAAAACAAAAAACAAGTGTAATTAACACAAATGTTAACAGAAAACAAATTGACATACAACTTATACTTATAACTTAAATGTTGCTTGTAAATTTTCAAGTATAGGATCGTATTTCTGTGAAATCAATATTAACATCATCCAACTTTATTAAAAATAAGACTGGTTATGTTGATTGTCAATATCTTGTGTCCACATTAAACTCAGACTTTAATTTTTTACTTTGACATATATTCTGTGATATTTATCATGTTTAGAATAAATTATATGAAATCTGTGAATTCCATAATCAAAAACCCTGTAGAACCCTTATCCAACTTGAAGACACTTTTGAGATTTCAAGTCACCCCAATTTTGACTTAAACCTTTTACCTCCGATCAGTATTTTTTTTTCAGAATTATTTTTCTCTATTATAATATCTATTTAGAGCATAACTAGCCTGAGAAACGTTTCTGAACACAGAATATTAACAAGTTTTTAGGTCTTATTAACTGCCAGTCGGACTTATGTTTTAGCCTCGCAAGACGTTTAGGACTTACATGCCAAGTCGGACTTACATGCCCCATCTTTTGATCTTTCTTTCTTTGTCAGAACATATCTTAAAAATAAAAATATTTATCATATAGTATGTATATCTATGACACATCTTTTATTATTGTGTTCATTGACATCTTTTATTCTTATATGGCCTTTTGGCATCTTTTTGCTCTTTTTGTTAATATTTATTTTCTCTTTTTGTCTTTGCTTTTCATTTCTTTTTCTTCTTTTGATATTTATATATACATATTTCTTTTGAAAGACACTAAATCAGACAGTAACTGACTTGAGTATAACTAGACTATAACTCTCAGTCTGTTTTAGCTTGGAATCCGTGTTATCACAAAACCTTGATGAGTAACCCACTTCAGTCATTATGAGTTTACATTAAGTGTATCACAGATCATAGTGTTTTTCAGTCTTGAAAGTCAAGCCTATCAACATATTAAACATAATCCAAGTTAGTTTATTTTAAGCCTTAAGATGTGATGTATCAAAATCAAGAAATATACTATCATTTCTTATAAATTCTTGAAAACTTCAATTTTCGCAATGTGTTAAACAAATCTTTTTGTAAATTTTCTTTACTTCCCCTAAGAACAAAAAAAAAAATTTTCGAGATATTTTCATATTTTCTCCCCCTAAAATTGCTGATTTGTTTACAAATGCGTTTGATCATTCCCGATTTGATCTTTTAGTCCAATCTTTGGGAATGATTAAATTTGGTTAATAATTATTCGTAAACCCTTTAAAAGTATTTTTCTTCATATTAGTTTAAATTGAGTCTAGATGGATTGAGTCTAGATGGATAAGTTTTCGATCAAAACAGTCATGAATAGAGTGCATGCGGATATCGTTATGTTTTGTTTTTGAATGTTGATCAGATTTTTCACTATGTTCAACACTGCAGTGTTGTCACACCAAATCTTGGTGTTATATATATTAAAACCATAATCAAGAAGTTGTTGAATGTAAACAATCTGAGAACAACAACTTGATGCAGCCACATATTCAGCCTCTGCAGTGGATGTGGATATCGTCTGCTGTTTCTTGCATTGCAAAAAAATCAACCTATCTCCAAGAAATTGACAGCCACTAGTTGTTGATTTCCTATCCAAGTTACATCCTACATAATCACTGTCAGTATAAGCATATACATTGAAATCGAAAATCTTAGTATACCAAAGGCCGAGTGTTGGTTGACCTTTGAGGTATTTGAAAATTCGCTTGACAGCTTTCATGAATTGTAAGGATCAACACTTTACGAATCAGATCGATCTCGTGACAAGAATTCCGAATGTAATCATCACGGTAAGAAGATATAATAAGCAAAAGATGAACACAAGTGTAAATAAACTTCAACTTCTATTGCTCTTTGATTTGAAAGATACAAAGTACATATGAATTAGGAAATGACAAAAGCTCACTAAATTACATCAACTAACAACTATTTGTACTAAACTATGAAGTTCTCACGTAGTTCTCGCGTGACTTCCTAGTTCTCGCGCGAGATACAACTTCTCGCAAGGCAACTTCAGGTTCTCGCGTGACTGATCTTGATCATCTTGATTTTTGATTTCCCGAGCCTCTAGTTTCAATCCCTAAAGCAGCCTCCACCGCCAACTACCACATCCGCCAACCCCTATCTCCAGCTACGACCCTGTCACATCATCCTTACCACCACCATCTTGTTAAGATCTTTAAATGAAACAACTGGACCATCAACGCCATCATCATCCTACTATCACCACAACCATCTCACCATCATCATCATTATCACCATCACATCATCCACAACTTCTTCAACTTCATTGAAACATTAGGACCATCAACGCCATTATCATCTGTTGTTGCCTACAAGCCTTAAAATCAATAATCCTTAATTAGGTAATGCATGATTAGGGTTTTAGGGATTTGAAAAAAAAACGAAGGAGGGGGAAGCGGCGGTGCGTATGGTATTTGTAAGGATCTATCTGAAGATTATGAGGCTGATGCAACCAAAGATCTTCCAGCATGCACTAAGGAACAAGGATGAACTTGCTTCGGAAGCTTTACACTCTCTAAAAAACTCTAAGTGTAAAGTCTTCCAAAGCCAAAAGTTCAGAAGAAATTACTTCGGAAGCTTTACACTTAACAAGAAAAATATTCCAAGTGCAAAACTTCCGAAGCCAGAGGCCAAGTTCTTCTGAAGCCAAAGATGAAGTCTTTTGAAGCTTCAAAGACAAATTCTTCCGAAGCCATTTTGCTGTGAAGACTGATTTCTTCGGAAGATAGAGAAAAGATGCTTTCTCTGATCTACTTTTGATAAAGCTGACCAACTTTTTGCTGCAACTCTGATAACTCACCAACTTGTATGAGTTGGTGAAACTTCCATGCTTTAGTGAATAGTAGATAAAGTCTTTGTCTGTAATTTTCTTCTTTTGTTCCTTTAGACTTTTTGTACTAGGAAAAGTCAGTGAGCTATGGCATGTCATAGTCACTATTCAAAAGACAATCTGCCTTTTGACTCTAGATTGATCTTGTTGTCTAGCTTAGTCAATTCCAGCTATCCTTCCAAGTATTGACGGTTCTAGGTTGTAGTATAAAAGAGTCTCAGGTCCTTGTATTTTAATTATGCTTTAAACACTTGTGATAGAACTTGAGATCAATATACAACATCCTTGAAAACTAATACTTATGTTATTGTTCTAAGTTCTGTCTTATTATTACTTGTGTTCCTTGTTTCTTCAAAGTTTCTTGTTCCCTATTTGAACTGTTAAGTGATCTAAGATCACTCCTCTTGTGGAACTAATTGTTGTTAACAACCTAACCAGTCTTGCAATTGCTATCAGAGCTCCCAGGCTCTTGATTGTAAGATCTCACCATCTTAAATCCTCTTAGTTTCACACTTCACTTAACTTTTCAAATGGTAGCTATCTCAATGGCTGATATGGAAACTGGAACTATGAAAAAGTCCCCACTGATCAATCTTGAGGATTTTGATACTTGGTGCCAAAGAATGGAAGGCTTCATCAAGTCTCAAGATTCCAGGATGTGGGAGTCTGTTGTCAATGGACCTTATGTACCATGCACCACTTTAGCTGATGGTGGTGGTATGATACCAAAGGAAAGGGATGATTTTTCTAAAGAAGATTGGAAGAAAATTGATGTTGATCAGAAAGCTATGACAGCCATTCAAACTGCTCTTCCTAACTCCATCTACAGAGGTTTCAAGAAGTGCAAGACCGCCAAACAGCTATGGGATGCACTGAAGCTGATGTATGACGGGTCCAATGAAGCCAAAGAAAACAAGAAGGACCTCTTGAAGCAGCAGTTTGAAAATTTCACCTTCAAGACAGGTGAAACCATGACTTAACAATACTTCAGGTACGTTGAGATTGTGGATACTCTAGCTGATGTTGGAGTAACCATTGAGAATAGAGATATTGTTAGGAAGTTCATGTCCTCTCTTCCCAGACAATGGACACATTACTGTGTGGTCATTAAGAGGACTGAAAACCTCAAGACTCTTATTCTCACTGAGTTATATGGAATACTCAGTGGTTACCAGATGGAGATGAACATGCAAAACTCATCTGGTAACTCCAACATTCATTAGAGCTCAGCCCTCCATGTGGTTGAAAGGGATTGCAGAGAACCACAGCACCATCTCATCTGCTACCCGGACAAATCACAAAAGGGTACTTTCATCACGTTTCCGGAGACACCAAGGGAAAGCTACATCCCTGGAAGCCCATTCCAGGAGACAAGTTCTTCACAAGCTTTTGTGTCTTCTGATGAAAGTTCAAGAAACTTTCTCTTCACCTTTGAAGACCTGGACTGTTTCCATCCAGATGATCTGGAATATATGGAAATAGTCCAGAAGATGGCTCTACTCACTCATAGAGCCCAAAAGTTCTACAAGAGGACTGGGAGAAGGTTTCCCTACAATGCAGCCAGTGGAAAGTTTAGGCTGGACAAAAGCAAGGTGAAGTTACAACTGTAACCAAATGGGACTCTTTGTGAGGGAGTGCAAGGCACAAAGTCAAATGGTGGCCAAGCACAATCCTGGCCAAACTACACTGAGGGAGCTCACCAGAATGAGAAGCCAAGACAGAAAGCTACAGTTGCTGTTGAAGAACGAGGCTTTGACTGGAGTTTTCAAGTTGAGGATGCTTCTCCAAACCAAGCACTAATGGCAGACCATGATGAAGCCAAGGTATTGGAACATCTTTGTACTCCTGAATGCATTGCTAAACTTAATAGATACAGGTCCTATAACTTAGAGATGATATCTGATCTTGAGTCCTTAAATATCTTAAAAGCTAACTTTAAAAGAGCTGAAAATGATTATAAACTTAATATAGAAGATCTACAGAAAACCATCTCAACTCTTAAGCATGAGCACACAAACTACAAGACTCAAATCAAAGATCTCATCTCAAAGTTAACTGAATGCCAGGCTGAGCTTGTGATCAACAAAGCCAAGGCAGAAAAATGTGTTCTTAAAGAAGAGACCTTCAAGAACATAATATCCTCATCCTTATATGCAAAAGTTTGTTATTATAATAAGTAGGGACTGGGATCTACTGAGATAGCTCCTCCACACACTCTATTGTCTGTAAGATCTCCAAGGTGTGGAACTTGTGAAGATGAGCTTCCCCTTATAGACCCCATTGTTGAAGAGGATGAAGAGGAGATAGTGAAGGATGACTCAGAGAAGATTGAAGAAGATCATCCTAAGAAGGGTCACTATTCAACTGAGGAGAGGAAAGAGTCTGGAATGACCAAGTCAAAGAGAAAGAACTTGATTAGAAGAGCTAAGAGAAGATCAAAGAAGGCTCAAGAAATTAAGGCCACTTTTGACTCAAAGCAGAAACAAGTGTTTATTTCTGCAGGTTTTGAAGTGGTAAAGACTGAAGACTCAACTATGAACTCTAGTTCCAGGAGTTCTAGTTTAGTTCCAAATCATTCCAGCAAGAAGAAGAAGACTGACCAGCTGTGTACCACTACTACACAGCCTGAACCATCCAGCTCCAAGAGCAAGTCACTCCCTAAGAAGCTTGTTGCATCATCTGTAAAGATGAAGATGGAGAAGGAAAGTGATCAAACTCAGTCTTGCTCTCAAAAGAAGACTCTCAGAAGGAAGGAACTCAACTGTGTCATGTGTGGTAGTACTTCTCATCTGGCTAAGGATTGCAAGTATAATCCCAAAGTACCATCCACATGACCAAGAAGAACACGTCTGAGAAGAAGAAGGAATAAACAACTTCGGAAGGAAAATCTGTTTCCTTCGGAAGCTTCAAAATGAAGAAGAAGACAAGTGAAAAATTGCATTCGGAAGAAAAGTTGGTCTCGAAAGAAAGGAATGCTTCTGAAATACTGAAGCTTGCTGTAGTGAAAGCATGATCTTCCGAAGGTCCAGTCTCCAAGACTTCTGAAGTTGTCAAAACTTTTGAAGCTTTGAAGGTCAGGCCCAATCTTCCAAAGGTGGTGTGGAAGATGAAGGAAGACCATGTGACTAAAAGTTCTTCATCAACAACAGCAAATGATCCTCAAAGCTTGAATATAGGATCACTTACTGTTACATTGTCTTCAACTCATTTTAATAAGCCCAAGACCAACAAGGATTGGGTTTCTAAGTGTAACTAATCACCTTTTTTTGTGCAGGAACAGCTAAAGACCAAGAAGAATGTTTGGATTATTGATAGTGGCTGTTCTAGGAACATGACTGGAAATGGTTCTCTGCTTCAAAATTTTGAGAAAATTAATGGATGACCAGTTGCTTTTGGAGGGAATTCTAGTGGTTACATTTCTGGAAGGGGCAGAGTCACAAATGGTAAGCTCAGTATTGAAAAGGTAAACTTTATCAAGGAGCTTGGATATAATCTTCTGAGTGTATCCCAATTTTGTGATCAGAAACACCATATGCTCTTCACTGAGCATGAGTGCATTGTTCTCAAGCCTGGGGTGGCCATTTCTTAAGAGCATATCCTGCTCAGAGCCCCCAGGAGAGGGAACATGTACAAGATGGATTTACATGAAACATCTCCCTCAGGAGAAGTTTCTTGCTCTCTTTCTAAAGAAAATAGTGATGAGTCTTTTCTTTGGCATAAAAGAATGTGCCATGTAAACATTAAGAACATGAATAAATTGATTAAGAATGATTTGGTAACTGGAATGTCAAAGAAAGAGTTTACAAGTGATGACCACTGTGTTGCATGCCTGAAAGGGAAGCAACACAAAATGTCTCACAAACCAAAGGAAATGAACTCCATCACTACTCCCCTACACCTATTACATATGGATTTGTTTGGCCCTACCAGTGTAATGAGTTTAGGAAGGACCTCTTATTGTTCAGTGATCATAGATGATTTCGTAAGATTCACTTGGTTCTTTTTCTTTAGAACTAAGGATGAGACCCCTGAGATCTTGAAGAATTTCATTCTTAAAATTGAGAATCAATCTGATCACAAGGTCAAGACCATAAGTGTGATCAAGGAAGAGAATTTAAGAATCAAATCCTTGATACATTTTGTGTTGAAAAGGGTATTACAAGACAATATAGTGCTCTCAGGACTCCTCAGCAAAATGGTGTTGCTGAGAGTAGAAACAGGACACTTATTAAAGCTACAAGAACCATGCTGTTTGACTCTAAACTGCCCATCACCTTCTGGCAAGAGGCAGTTAGCATAGCCTGCTATGTGTATAACAGAGTTTTAGTGGTTAAGACTCATGGTAAGACTCCTTATGAGCTGTGGCACAAAAGGAGTCCATTTATTGGTTTCCTCAGGTCATTTGGATGTCCTTGCACCATCTTGAATACCAAAGATCAAGTAGCCAAATTTGATGAGAAGTCATATGATGGACACTTTATTGGATACTCTTCCCAAGCTAAGGCTTATAGAATATACAATTTCAGAACTAGAGTAGTTGAGGAGTCAACCAATGTGACCTTCAATGAGCACACTCCTAGTGTGAAAGGTTCTGGTCCGGATTGGCTATTTGATCTTGACTTAGTTACCAACTGTTTTAACAAGTCTTGTGAGAATGTTTCAGGATCTACAAATAATATATCAACAGGAGATCCTGACCCAAGATTTGAGTGGAGAAGACCAAGCAAGATTACTACTTCAGCTCCTTTGGTGACTAACCCTGCAAATGAAGATCCTATCAGCATAAACATGACAAATTCAGCTGATACATCTAAGGTGCCTTTAAATTCCAGCTCAGAGGTTCAAAACTCAGGAGAAGGAGCTTTAAATGTAGGAGGAAATAGAGGTGGTGATAGTGATCAAGAATTTCTTAATACTGATAACCACTCCATAAAGGACAACATAAATGATGTCACACATTCATTGGATCAAGTCTCACTTGATAAATGTGCTGATGTGGTGGGTGACACTTCATTGCAAAATCTAAATTTCTCCAATCTGGATATGTCCAATCAACTTGCTGTGATCCCTCAACTAAGGATCCACAAGTCACACCCCACCACAAATACATTGGAAATGTTGAGACTGGAGTAAGAACAAGAGGACAAACCCATGACCAAAATGTTTGTCTGCACTCTTGTTTCTTGTCCCAGATTAAGCCAAAGGAAGTTGATGAGGCTCTGAAGGATGGAAGCTGGGTTGAAGCTATGCAAGAAGAGCTACTTCAAATCAGAAGACAGAAGGTTTGGAACCTATGTCCTCTTCCTCAAGGGAAGACTGTCATAGGAACCAAATGGGTTTTTAGGAACAAGAAGGATGATAGAGGACTTGTCATCAAGAACAAGGCAAGACTAGTTGTTCAAGGGTACACACAAAAAGAGGGAATCGATTACACAGATGTTTTTGCTCCTGTGGCAAGACTTGAAGCTGTAAGATTATTCCTGGCTTTTGCTGCATCCAAGGATTTCAAGGTCTACTAACTTGATGTCAAGTGTGCTTTTCTGTATGGGGTGATTGATGAAGAGGTATATATCAAACAACTACCTGGCTTTGCAGACCCAGATCATCCTGATTATGTCTGCAATCTTGATAAAGCTCTTTATGGGCTGCACCAAGCTCCAAGGAAGTGGTATGAAACACTATCTTAGTATCTCTGTCAACATGGTTACAAGAGGGGTACTATAGATGGAACTCTCTTCATCAAAGGGACAGGGAATGACTTAATGCTGGTTCAAGTATATATGGATGACATTATCTTCTGGTCAACTAATCCAAAGCTTTGTAAAGACTTTGAGAGGCCGATGAAGAACAGATTTGAAATGAGTGCCATGGGGGAACTAAATTTCTTTCTGGGAATTCAAGTGAATCAAGTTGACAATTCATAACTCAGTCAAAGTATGTGCAAGACATACTTACAAGATTCAACATGACTGAATGTAAGGTTGCTAAGACACCCATATCCAGAAACCACTCCCTAGAACCTGATCTTGAGGGGGAGTGTGTGGAAGAACATCTTTACAGGGCTATGATTGGGTCTCTTATGTACCTAACAGCCAGCAGGCCTGATATCATGTTTGCCACATGCATTTAAGTAAGATATCAAGCCAACCCCAAGATGTCACACCTAGTTGCTGTCAAGAGGATTATTAGATATCTCAAAGGTGCTCCTAAGCTTGGCCTTTGGTATCCAAAGATTTCTGACTTCAATCTGTATGCTTATACAGATAGTGACTATGGTGGTTTCGACATGAATGCAAAGTCTACATCTAGGGGATGTTAATTCCTTGGTGGAAGGATTGTCTCATGGCAATGCAAGAAACAATCTTATGTCTCTGCATCAACTGCTGATGCTGAATACATTGCTGCTGCAAGTTGCTGTGCTCAAGTGCTTTGGATTTAGAATCAGATGCTGGACTATGGATTCAATTTCAAAGAGACTCCCATCCACATAGACAACAACAGTGCTATCTCCATTATAGAGAATCCTGTGCAGCACTCAAGGACCAAACACATCAACATCAGGTATCATCTGATTAAAGATAATTTTGAGAAGGGATTAATCAAATTAGTCAAAGTTAACACAAATGAACAATATGTTGATCTGTTCACTAAAGCTTTTGATGATCAGAGATTCAAATATCTTGTATCAGCTATAGGGATGATTAACTTTGAGTAACTTTTTCTTAAAAACTTAAATCAACTTTATTTCTAAAAAAACTATGTGTCCTAAGTTGTTTATTTTATCACCTTCATAAGCCCAGTTTATTTTGGAAGAAAAATTTTAATGATATTCCTTAGATTTTTGAAAATTAGTCAAAACATATTTTCCTTCGGAAGATTTCAAGTTGCCTTCGGAAGAAATTTATGTCTTCAAATCAAGAACTACTTATAAGAAGTTTACATTCGGAAGAAATTCGAAGAATATCTTCCGAAGCTTAACTATGCTTCTAAGTACTTGCATGTATTTGAAAAACAAATATCTTCCGAAAGCAATTAAGTCTCGGAAGATTTTTTTCTCTTTAGAATAAAACTCCCCAGACCTAATATCTTCCGAAATAAAAAATGTGTCGGAAGAAAAAAACTCTCTAAGAATTTTTCTTCCGAAGCCAAATTTTCAACTTTCTTTAAAATATCTTCCGAAGCCAAATTGGCTTCGGAAGCTTTTTCTCAAAACTTCCGAAGCAAAAACTACCTTCGGAAGATTTTCAACTTCCAAGAAAACTACCTTTTTGGGCGCTTTTTCAGAAGTGGGATCTACTTTTGGATTTCAAAGTTTATCATTTTGTATTAAATTTGTCATAAATCCATTTTATATATATTCTCAACGGTTCCCCTTCTTGTCACTCTTTCCTTATTCCATAAATTTTTGACCTAAAATTCTCCCAAAATTAACCTTCTTCTTCACCAACAAACTTTCTTCATGGCAAACATTGATCGACGAAACCAACCGGGTTTTACCATGCTCCTTCACAGACAACACAATCAGGTTGCTCTGTTGGACTCTGAGAAAGATCCTCATTTCTCAGAGGTCTGTCGATACCTTTCAGCGTCTCACTACTTCACCTCCCTTACTATTGATCCTCCTCTTTATGAGGATCAGTTACTTGCATTCTGGAGGACCTGCCAAGAGGTCACCATGGATAGGGAGAAGGCACTATCTGCTATAGTGTAGGGGAGGACAATCTTAATCACTCCAGCCATCATAAGCTCACGCCTTCAGCTGGTTGATGAAGAAGGTGAGTTGTCCTTTTCGAAAGCTGCTGTCAACCATTCTTTTCAACAGATGGGCTATGAGGGTGACTTCCCAGTCAAAACCTTCAGGAAGAGGAGGGTCTTATCCAAATGGAAATACCTCCTTCATGCCATCATACACAGTCTCTCCAACAAGCATGGAGGATCGGATCAAGTTCTAAAGGACCTCTCCTTCATAGTCCATGGAATGGTTCAGGGGGTCAAATACAGGTACTCTCAATTTGTCTATACAAATTTACTTGCTAATTTAGACTCCTTAGAATACTACATGTTCCCGCGCTATGTCCAACACATTCTCAACTGTGAACTGGACTCACAGTTGAGGGGAGCAGGTAATATTCTTAAATTGGGACATATGAAGCCCAGCATCTTTAAAATACTAAGAAAGCCTACTGTTGGCTTCTCCGGGGTAGAAACAGCCCTTGTTCCAAAAATGTTTGAGCTCATTGCTTAGGGTGGCAACCTAGCAGCACCAGCTAGTGTTGAACCTACACCCTCTACCTCAACTCCACCCCCACAGCCTCAAATTACCATCACCTACAAAAGAAAAACCAAACGAACCCCCGCACCTGCTACTGAGCATGTGCAGGTCCCCATATCACAACCCATACAGGAGGAAGTGGAATCTCAAACTCCCACTTCCCCTGAGGAGCAAACCACTCCCATATTTCAAATGATTAGTGCTGAGGTTTCTCATGCTCATCCTGATGAGCTCACATCCCTAACAGCCTTAAACCATCACTCTGAGTCTCAACACTCAACTGATCAACCTTCAGGGGATAGTTACCACCCCCAGCCGCTGGACTTAAACCACCCTATTCCCAGCCTTGATTTCTATAATGATAAGGACTTGGGTTTCAGTGAGTACAATAAGTCTTTCCTTTCTTCCCACACTCAAGGAGAAATGAGTACCCCTGACTCACCCAGGTCTAGCCCACATCATATACCCACAACTGAGGTAGGTCTTCTTGAACATGTTTAGGAGATCCATATGGAAGAGGCTCTCACTTTAAAAAGTGATTACATCAGTAAGACCTCAACCATGGCAACCCAGCCTCTTGGCACTTCTCTGGAAGTTGTCATGATGCAGGGGAAATCCAGTAGCCAAAGACACTATGCTGGTGATGTGGAAGAAGACTTAGGTCCAATTCTCTCATCCCCCAGTGATTCTTCAACTGATGATGAGGGGAGTCTGAAACATAGGGTGCATAAATTAACAAACACATGCACCTATCTAGTTTCAAAGATAGTTCACCTAGGCTCTCAGGTGACTATCTTGCAACAAAGGGTCAATGACCAGCAACTTGAGATCACCGATCTCAAGGGCCAGTTAGCTGAAAGATCCTTAAGGAGGACTCAACCAGGTCCACAAGAACCTATGGAAGTGATGGATGACACCCCCAGCTCACCTATGCAAGAAGGTGATGCTACCAAAAAGGGGGAGAAAGTTCTCATAACCACAGAACCTGGGAGTTCCTCCCAAAGAATGGACATAGAGGAGTCACCAACCTCTCTTGCAATTGTCCAGACTCAGCAACCTCCTCAAGTCATGAACATAGATTTACTCATTCAACACTCGCTTGAGGAGGGAATTCCAAGAGCAATGTCTACTCCCTCTGAGAATCCAATTATAGGATGGGGGTATGGCACAAACAGAAGAGCTCTTGTGATCTCTAGAGCTCAGGGTCAACTGGAAATCTTCAACTTCACACACCTGAGTTACTATGAGTGCATTAATCTGGTGAATCTTCCACTTGTCAACCCAAGCCACAACAAATAAGCTGAGAGATTAGCAGACCGGATTCAAAATAGGGTGCTAGAGGAATTCAAATTGAGATCAAAATTATATAGACAGAGGATAGCAGGTGAGATCTTTGGTCAACTGGATGTTGAGGTGGACCCTGAGATTAGCTTCGAAGGGAAAACCTTGACTGAAGGCCTAGAGGTTGAGCCTGTGAACCTTGAGACAGGATCTCCCTCTGTACCCAGTAACCTCAGTGAGGCACCAGCTCGTGAAGGTGTCTCACAACCTCTCTCTGGCCAGAGCTTGACTGCTGAACCAAGCAATGAAGGCCAAAGTTCTCTCCACCCTAAGTCACCAAGGCCTGTGGTTGACAAAGGGAAAAGGAAATTAACTCCTAAGGAGTTGGAGGAGGAGAAGAGAGAGAGGAGGAGGAAGCTAAGGGGAGAGAGTTCAAGTAGGTCCCCAGGCTTCATAGAAGCTGCAATCCGGGCTGCCCATAGGCCAAATACTCAAGAAGATGAGTTAAGGGCAGCCAGACTAAACTACCTGGGGACCAGGAACTACAATATAGATGAACTCATCTCTCACCCTTTAGAAGAGTTAAATGAGCTGGCTGACACTGAGCTATCAAAGGAGAGGAGGGAGGTAGAGGATGTAGCATTGCTCCTCAAAACTAAGGAAGAAAGGAGACTGAAAAGACTCTACAAACATGCTCCTGTCCTCTCCCCAGTTCAAGAAAGTCCTGAGACAGAGACTGTGGCACAGGCACAACCTCGGGTAGATATGGAAGCTGAAAAAATGAATATGATCAACTACCTGAGTGCCACAGGACTCTATCAGGCAGCTGCACTTCTTCCCTTATCCTTTAAGTACATAGAGTTGAATATCTCAAACAGCTGGAGGAAAAAGCCACAAAAGAAAGAAAAGATACTAAGAGAAAGCAAAGGGAAGAAGCTGCAAGGTCAAGGGCCATCGTCAACAAAAGCCAAAAGAAGTCTGAAGATAGACAAAGGATGATGAGCTTCTTGAAGCTGTATGGATTCTCCGGAAGGAGGCTTGGTCCTATGTCTCTATCCACAATGGATGAGCATATAAGGATGATCAAGCAGAAGATCAAATGGGGAGAGCTTGTGGACTTACATTCTCCACCAAGTCCAGCTCAACCTGAAGTTAAGGTAAAGGTTGAACCCACTGAGACAACACAACCTGAACCTAGAGCTGCATCTCAGCCAACTTCATCTTCTGATCCACAGTAGGGTCCTCTTCTCTCTCCTTTTAAACCTGTGAAAGAAGAGAACCCAACTGAGAGGGACACTACTGAACCATCTGATGCTGAAGACCAGTCCTCTCAGTTGAAATCATCAAACAAGTGAAAAAGGATGGCCAGAAGAACCCCTACAAAGAAAAAGAAAACTAAGGCATCCACCTCTACACCTCAGGATGAGTCAGAACATCCTGAGGAAGTGTATGAAGAGGCTACTCAACCAACTCCCATCAGAGTAGAGCCTCTTACAGTTGGAAGACCCATCATGTCCTGGAGTTTTGGTGACAATCCAGACAGATGGTATGTCACTAGAGATCAAAGAGGTCAGGATGTCTACTTTCAGCAAGACATGTTTGCCCTTCCTTTACATGATCTCTATGAGATAAGAAGATTCTATGAGAGTCTGAAGGATCCTAACCATATGATGAAGAGAGGTTTGCAGCTGATCCTAAAGAGGACTATCAACATTTGAAGAATCTGTCTATTTTGGTAGCATCAGCCTAGGGGGAGTTTGTAAGGATCTATCTAAAGATTGTGAGGCTGATGCAACCAAAGATCTTCCAACATGCACTAAGGAACAAGGATGAACTTGCTTTGGAAGCTTTACACTCTCTAAAAAACTCTAAGTGTAAAGTCTTTCGAAGCCAAAAGTTCAGAAGAAATTACTTCGGAAGCTTTACACTTAACAAGAAATATATTCCAAGCGTAAAAACTTCCGAAGCCAGAGGCCAAGTTCTTCCGAAGCCAAAGATGAAGTCTTCCGAAGCTTCAAAGACAAAGTCTTCCGAAGCCATTTTGCTGTGAAGACTGATTTCTTCAGAAGACAGAGAAAAGATATTTTCTCTGATCTACTTTTGATAAAGCTGACCAACTTTCTGCTGCAACTCTGATAACTCACCAACTTATATGAGTTGGTGAAACTTTCATGCTTTAGTGAATAGTAGATAAAGTCTTTGTTTGTAATTTTCTTCTTTTGTTTCTTTAGACTTTTTATACTAGGAAAAGTCAGTGAGCTATGGCATGTCATAATCACTAGTCAAAAGGCAATCTGTCTTTTGACTCTAGATTGATCTTATTGTCTAGATTAGTCAATTCCAACTGTCCTTCCAACTATTGACGGTTGTAGGTTGTAGTATAAAAGAGTCTCAGGTCCTTGTATTTTAATTATGCTTTGAACACTTGTAATAGAACTTGAGATCAATATACAACATCCTTGAAAACTAATACTTGTGTTATTGTTCTATGTTCTGTCTTATTGTTACTTGTGTTTCTTGTATCTTCAAAGTTTTCTGTTCCATATTTGAACTGTTAAGTGATCTAAGATCACTCCTCTTGTGAAACTAATTGTTGTTAACATCCTAACCGGTCCTGCAGTATTGATTATGGTGATGTCGTCGGATGGGTATGGTCGGAGAAAATGGTGGTGATAGTGGCCGATTGTGGTGGGTTACCCTTTTGAAAATTTAGGTTTTTATGTGGTGGTTGCTTCATGTATGATGATGGCCGATGGTGGTGGCAATGGCGACATTAATCCTCAAAGGGCTGAAATGGTAGGCGGCGGCGAATTTAATGGTGGTGCCAGGCAAAGATGGTGGGTAATAGCAGTGGTGTATTCAATCCTCGTGGTGGTGGTTGATTTTTTAAAGAGACGAGGGTGGGTGAGGGTTAGGTTTTTTAAGTTATAGGTAACTATACAAATGGTCACTGAATCAAAGAGAGACATAAAACTACAAAATTAGTCTCTCAAAGTGTATATTAGTTATTTTATTCAAAATTAACAGAAAAGTTAACATATGTTTATCTTAATACTTATTCTTGTTACAAAATTGAAAACATAATACCCCAACTTGTTACAAAAAAACTCTTAATATCCAACCTGTTATTTTCATAAACCACAGGGACCATTTATGTAATTAACTCTAACCTTTATGTATATTATAAATTTTTATGAAATTACATCATAAAAACAAACGTTTTTCCATCTTTCATATGAGTACATATCGTTATATACAAAATTTAGAAAAAAAATTATGTTTTTCTAGTCATATGATTCCTACTCGTCATTGTGTATTTCTTACACTTCATTATGTGTTTTTCTTCGTTATTGTGTTTTCCTAATATTATTTTATTTTTCTAAAATAATAAATTCTAAAAAAAACATATTGGTGAAATAAGAGGGCTGTTATAACATCACTGAAAATTCAAGGTACTTGCTAAGCTATCATGTTGTTTGAATAAATTGATTTGATGCAATTAACTACTTAGTTTAAGATTTTAAATAGGCTATGATCCATGATTTAGTAAATATCGTATCTGGTCCCTGAATCAACACTTAGCATTCACAATTTGAAAATGTTAACATAACTAAGCACAGTACAATAAAGCACAATTTAACGTTACAACGAGACATTTTAAAATAAAAAGGACATTGTGACACAAAACTTAAAAGTATACATTGTACGTGATGCATCAAAAATCTCTCACAAGTCAAAATAATACAAGTGAAATGATTAATATTGGGAATATTAAACATTTTCATCTTTTGAAACAAAACTACGAGAAAGTGTCGTAAGTTAACAAATTAACGTATAAATCAAAATACGCAACTTAAAACGTAAATGAAATGAAACTAAATACAAGTTGATCAACTATCTAAAAATACATACATATATGTCGACTACATGTATGTATAAAACCCGAGAACGACGCTTGACCCCGAGGTCAATGTGCTCCCTCTACCCCTAACATTCGATCGCCCAACCATAATAATTTTATAGAACTATATTTTAAGTTACACAAAAAAAAAACCCAAATATTATCAAAACTTGTTAGAATACTTAAATAATTGTAGTTTTGAAGAGTTACAATTATACTTAGAGAGCTCGTACCCATGTCGGTTTTGAAAAAAAAGTTATATGGAAACGTATATATAAATAATCATGTTTTAACCGTGTATTCGAGATCTTGTATATAGTTATATTTTAAATGTTATAAGAGAAAAATAAAATATGATTAAAAGTAATTAAAATATTAAAATAATAAATGTTTTGAGGTGTCATGTCTTGTGCTTTAACTATGATTGATGGTTGTATATAACTAGTATGACACCCGGGCTTTGTAACGGTGTCGTCATATATAGTGGTATATTTTATAACGGTAACACTGATATGGTGTGCATGTTAAAATTTGTAAAAATTAATATAAACAGTGAGTTTACCGATTAAAGTAAAGTTTAAACTTAACTAAAAGGAAAAACAAAAAATCATAAAAAAATATTCACGTTACGCAGTGGGGTTAATGCTCTTTTTCTTTTAATTATAGTTATAAATCATAGTTGTGTAATTTGCTATGTGGATTTAGATTGAATTAATGGAAAAAAAGAATATAAAACAAAAAGGATAATAAATAAATAAAGATCAAAAAATTCTTAAAAAGGATAGGATGTGTTGCAAGAAATAAACCACAAATATTGCTGGTTAAAATATAAAAAACAAAAAACAACCTTGTTGATGTAGTTGTGTTTTGTAAGTTATATAACTAGGTGGTCATAACCGTGCGTTGAGGCATGTATATTGACTTGGATAAAGACATTACCAAAAGTATCTGAGACTGCGCCCCAGTTTCATATATCGAAACACATATGAACAAAAACATCGTGAAGTATATTTGAGAATAACACAAAAGTTACATCCTTCTATAAATTAACATTAAAAAACACTAAATGATTTCACTCAAACCGTCAACAAAAATAGTAATACATATCATATTTGCTCTAACTTGATTTTGAATAAAAATTACGTCAAAACATAGTTTGACATGATTTTAAATAAAAAGTTTTATAAAAACATAGAAAAAAGTAAGCAAGTCACAACAATATTTCAGAATTTAATAAAACAATATGTAAAAGCTACAAGAGAAAAACTAAATATGTGTAAAATTAAATATAAAAATTAAATAATGAAAACAGAAAAATTTGTATTATAAAGAATTATCAGTGTTTTGTGCTCAAATTATAATGATTTGAAGTTTGTTGTCAAACATTAAGAAATTAAAACTTTATGGCTAAACCATATAGAATTAAAAGTTTATGGTTAAATTACAAAGAGTTAAAAGTTTGTGGCTAAATTGTAAAGAGTTAAAAACTTTACAGTTCATCTCTTTTCCTAGTTGTTATATAGATAATAGAAATATTTGTTTTTCAAAGTAAGATTTGTTTTTCTAAATTTTACTTCTGTAATATGCTAGAAATAAACGGTATGGTCGTATTGACCAGTATTAAGTTTCTTTTATTATTTTGTATAGTAAAAAATATGTAAAAATCAATATATATACATTTATATAGTGCTGAAACAAAAACTTTTTCGAGTACGTTTTCTTTCAAAATAGTTTGTAGATAATTTTTTTATTTCTTTCTAGTGGGTGTGGAATTAAATGTTTTTACATGTTATTAAAATGATATTATGATGATAATGTACCAGTAGATACTTTTCACCTTTTCTTGATTTTGTTATTGTATTCATAGCTGAGTTTAAAGTAGGTCCACCTTAAGCTTCACACGCGTTATAGACTCGTCAAGTTGTCGTCAACTCTCCGAAACTAATTGCAGTTACACCTCGATTGGTTATTGGAAAAATAATAAACAAAAATAAAAAGAAAAAGCGTAAAGTAAAAAAATTGCATTAATACACAATAATTAAGCCTCTCTAAAGCTAATAAATTAGGATGGTCCTTCCACTTAGTATTATTATGGAGTCTATATTCCAACCCTTTCCCTTTCAATCTTTTTCCGTTTTCGGGGTGTAAATAAAGTTTTACCACGTACACATTTTACATCCTCAAAATTAAAATTATTTTACATTAACTATAAACTATTACAAAATAATTTTTGAAAAATCATATAAAAACCAAAAAAATAACCCTTGATTTTGTTATAGATTGTGATGCATTGTCCCTTAGCAACAAGCATTGATCACAATATTCATTTATCCATTTCTAATTTAAGATAAATGGTAATAATCATGTATCATTACAAATTAGACAAACACACGAAAACAAGATAAGAAAATGTTACCACACAGTAAAACAATAGCAGACTCGTGATCTCAACATGGTTTGATGAGCCTATCAATGTGCTCGACCTAAATCACGACTACCACTAAATAATAGGTTTTCAACGATTTTTGCGATGAAATATTTCGTCTCTACAGGCCTGTTTATGGCGATGAAATATGCTTGCTACCGGTTTTTCATATGTTTTAAAAAATGTTAGGCAGCTATGTTGTTGAGTTTCAACAAAACATTAAATGCATTTATCTTATCTTAATCTTAATTTTAACTACTATATAATACATAAATAATGGCTAGATTTGTAATTTTACATCATTTTTAAGATGACATATGAAGAGTTGCAAGCTTTAATATGTAATGTCATAAGATTTATTTCTAATATACCCTTTTAAGCTTTAAATACTTGTACTCCACCATTTTCTAATTAAATTTAAATTATGACTATTATATTTAAGGTTATCTTAATATCTATACCTATACTACTATATAATACAACTTTTTAGATAATATTATAATTTTAATCCATTTTTAAGTTACTTAAGAACAATTTTGTTACATTTGGTACAAGTGATTATGCATAAACAACTTGTTATTTACAAATTTGTTCATCCTTGTTGTAATATAGATATGTTTAATATCGCACATTAATCAAATAAAAAAGCAAAATATGAGTTAGTATAATAAGAGAGAGCTAGCTAAATACACAGTCCTAAAATTATTTATACCCCCGCCGCAACGCGCGGGTTTCACCCACTAGTATTTTATTTTATATGCAAGAAAAAAATTAATGAACAATACAATAAATTAGTGTTAAGCTCAGGCGGAGATGAAACATCAGGATGAGTTTTTATGTCTCAAAGAAGCTTTAGGTTCTCGACATTCACACATAAAAGGCGTTGGTCAAATGGTGAGAAGCGTAACTCCGAACGTGTTCCCTAATGTAAATAGATAAAAGAGAATCGACAAGTGAACGACCGTTTTGAAAGACAAGATTAGGCTGTAGCCGAGTTGTGATAAAAAAATGCGCTCTTTCAAGAACAAATAAATCGAATATTATTTTTAATCAAACGCAACTTTTTGACTCATCTTGTCAACCCGATAAAGAAGATGATCAAGATAATGATCAAAATGATTAGTTAGTTTGGTTTCGTTTGGATGAATTAAATCGAACGATATGATATAAATCTTCCTACTGTAATAAAAGAATAATTATGGAGAACATGTGTCAGCATCACATTTATTATCACCAAAATTTTCCCGCCTCTATCTTTTATTAAATAATTACATGAATTACTAATAATATTATTTAGTATTTTTTAGATTAAAATTTTTTTAAAAAAATAAAAGTTAAAAAATAGATTTTTTATTAATATACAAATTTTTATAAAATAAGAATTTTTTAGAATGCCAAATTTTTTATAAAAATATAAAATATTTTAAAATTAGTGTTTTTAAAAATTAAAATTTTTATATACCAAAAAATAAAAACTAAGAGTTATAATAAGAAAATTTTTAAAAATAACATTTATGATATGGTTTGTTTTTAAACAAAATGTTAAAAATTTTTTGGGAAAAATAGGTTTAAAAACAAAAAATTAAAAAGTTAATATTTTTGTTTTATTACTTATAGTTTTTTACTAGACACAAGATGTCACACCTGGTTGCTACATGTATCTATGCAAGATATCATGTTTGCTACATGTATTTGTGCAAGATATCAAGCAAATCCTAAGATGTCACACCTGGTTGTTGTCAAGAAAATTCTCAGATATCTTAAAGGTCCTCCCAAACTAGGCCTCTTGTATCCAAATAATTCTGACTTCAATCTGTATGTCTATACAAATTAATAGTGACTATGGTGGCTGTAATATGATTGTAAAGTTTACATCTGGGGGATGCCAATTTCTTGATGGAATGATAGTCTCATGGCAATGCAAGAAACAATCTTGTGTGTCTGCATTAACTACTGAAGTTGAATACGTTGTTGCTGCAAGCTGCTGTGCTCAAGTGCTTTGGATTCAAAATCAGATGTTGGACTATGGATTCAACTTCAAAGAGACTCCCATCCATATAGACAACAATAGTGCTATCTCTATTAAAGAGAATCCTGTACAACACTCAAAGACAAAGACATCAATATCAGGTATCATTTGATTAGAGATAATTTGAAAAATAATTAATAAAACTAGTCAAAGTTAATATAAATGAACAATATACTGATCTGTTCATAAAAGCATTTGATGAACAGAGATTTAAATATCTTGTATTAGCTATTGGGATGATTAACTTTAAGTAGATTTTCTTAAACTAAACTCAAGATTAATTGTAATAATAAATGTGTCTTAAGTTGTCTGTATCATCACCGTAAAAAGTTAATATGTTTATCTAGAATTTATTAGCTAAAAATATCTATTTTATATATTCATGATATAATATTCTTAGGTTGAGGAAGTAAACATCCCTACACTTGACCTTTTCTTGTCCTCAAGAAAATTTTCATGCAATCATTTAACAAAATAAATCCTATTGACAAAAAAAATGGTGGGAGGCAAACCATTGGTAAAATGAAGATCAAAACTTATAACCGACTATTAAGCAAAGTACATTCATAAGAAGAAACCAAGTATGTTAAGCTATTTGTTATTTTCATAACTCTAGTAATATTAAGATGAGCATCACATGCCAATGACATGTCTTTTATACATAAGCAATTTACAAAAATCACTCAACACTTGGTTATTTATATGTATAAATGCATAAGTGAATCACTTAATGTCAACTAATGACATAAACACTATAAAATGCTTACAAAGGGGTCAAGCCTCTACCAACTAACATCAGACAAAACATAAATTAAGAGAACTTGGGCTTGGGATAAAAAGCTATGGAATTTTTGGTATAAGTGGCAAAACTAGCTTAAAATTCTAGATATGTAAATGCTAAATATGATAGAATACACTAGTGTGTATGTAAGGACCTAGAAATTCAATACAGATCAATCTCGTGAGGAAAATGCGGAATGTAATTGTTCACGCAATAGTAACTAGAATGATTAAACAACAATATGAAGAAGATTCAAGCAATACATGTAAATAAACTTCGATTTTTATTGCTCTCTTATTGAAAGTTACACAAGTTTTGCACAAATCAGGAAAAACTACTTAATTAGATTAAAAGCAATCTATTTATACTAAACACAAAAGTCTCACACGAGATCTAAGTTCTCGCGTGGATCAAAAGTTCTCGCGCGACTTTCTTGATCTTCAATATCTACTTTTGATTTCTCGAGCCTCTAGGTTCAATCTCTTCAATCTTCCCCTAGGCTTGGTGAATCAAATCTTTAGAAGTCCATGTCTACAACTTTGTAACTACCCCCATATGCATAAATCTTGTTGTCTAGGGCCTTCGTAATCAACTAACCGTACTGTGCTGCTAATAGATGAACAGATTCATCAGCTATAATTGGACAAGCATGTAATCTCATCAAATCTTCTATTCCAAATTTAAGCAAATCCATAGGGTCGATGATACGGTAATCCTTATCCACACAATGTATAATTGCATGCCCAATATACTTTTCACAGCTCCACTACATGAGTTTCTCCAAACTATTAACTGGTACCAGAGCGTGAATAGGAATCTTTCGTGCATATCTGGGATGCTTATAAACTCATATCTTCATCGGCTTATTTGTGTTTGGATCAATTCGAGTCTCATCTTCAATGACTTTATATTTAGCAGTCTTAAAGTCCTTGAAGTTGGATTTACTCTGACGCCATATCATATTGCTTATCCAATTTGCTTTTTTGTAGTTTCTTGTGTTGAAGAACGGCACACGACCCATAGCATAAAGATTAGATGCTCTAAGTGTATGAAAATTGTGCTCGTCCTTATAATACTGGATAGCACCAGCTCATCTCTTCATAACGTACATCTTCTTTTCACCGTCATACGCCCAACTGATAATCGGCTCTGAGTTTTCGTATCTTGTGAAAGGTTTGGAATGTCCAAGCGTATGTACATATGTGGCGTTGGTGGAGCTTCAACAGTAAGATTTCCAACCTAATGAACTTCACACTTTCCTGTTTGATCATTAGTCTTATCAGTTGGTTGATTAGCTCCAGACTCCATCACTATATCTATAAAGACTATTCCCAAATATATCTATGTAATCTACATTCTCATCTACATCATCAAAAGCACCAATATCTTCATCCGATTCCTCAGCAAGTTTATATTGCTGAAATGTGTAAAACTTTTTCTCATACATAGCTTCAGTAGCAGGATCCAAAGATACATAGTCATCTGGATTATTAGATCTTGGTCCGGAGACATTGGTAGAACCTAACGAACCAGAAGGACCAGCAGCTGAACCCATATCACCGCCCTGGTCATCATCATCATCTTCTCCTTTCTTTTTTTCCTTATCATCATCTCCAGCATCACCACCACCACCACCACCACCATCATCATCATCATTATCATCATCTATATCATCTTCCTCATCACAACTAAAATCCACCTGATCTAAGCCATCATCATCATCAACAGGCTCAGTACGTTGTACATCAAGCTCTGGCTCCACAAACGCCTCTCTAACATGACGAACCACTGGTTGATCCTCAGTAACCTCATCTTGCACTGTGGTAATCAGTTCTTGATCAACTCCAGTAGTCTCTGTTGCCTTCTTAGATGTAATAGGAATAGTATTATCAGCAGCATCAGCAGATTGTTGTCCATTAGACACTTCAACTTCAATAGTTCTTTGCTATGTAAAGGTGAATGAAAATCTGGAAGTGAGGTCTTTGAGATTGTTCTCAAGAATCTAAACATAACTAAATAGAAATTGCTATTGATGTTCAAGATTCTTAATCCTCTTATCTTTCTTATGATTAAGAGCATGTAGATCATAAATCTATTGGGTTTTCTCCAACATCTCTCGCTCAAGTGCTTGGACTCTCTACTCTAGTGTAACTGGTGAAGGTGAGCTAGAAGAGGTACCAGCATGCCTTTGCTCTGGAGGTGTATTTATGAAATCCTCCATACCAAATGTGTCATCATCACCTTGACTTCGTGGAAGTGTATGTAAAATAACATCAGTACTGGACATCGAAGATGATGTTACAGTAGTAGATTTTGTAACTATTACTGGAATCTCATGATAAATAGCCTCACTAACAGTAACTGGAGGCTCAGACACTGGTATATCAGTACTCATAGAAGCAGTGGTCATCAGGGTCCAACGCTTTCAGATAACACCTCGTCCTCTACCCCTACCACGTGAACTGACATCGGTGTCAGTTCTCTTCCTAGCCATTTTCATCTTTCTTAGTTTAGTGGCTGGAAAATCTTCTGGAACAAAATCTGTGTCTGTATCTTCAGTAGTGTGTTTGGTTGGAGTTTTTTGCACTCTAGGTCTTTCTTGCAAGACATATGGAACATGTCCAACTCTATCACTATCTTCAAACCACAAATCAATCTCTTCTTCTACAGACATACCAACAGAATGAGAACTTCCTGGAGCATCATCAAGAGTTCGTGAAGATGAAGCAATTGGATCAGTTTGTTGTGACTTAGTAGTATCTTGATGCTGTGAAGGCTGGTCATCAGATTGATAACCTTCAACAAATCTACCAAGTTTGGCGAAGTGATCACCCTCCCACGCATCATGGTCCCATCAAATAAGTAAAGATATCCTTCTTCATCACCATAACATAATATGTAGAGGAATCAAAAATAGTTAACTCGGGAAAAGCAGAATTCACAATCATCTGAATGAACCGGGGATACATGAAAAACTTTTTCCTAGCCGATCAATCACATTCTTCTGCATCTCAGCGAAAATAGCCTTGGATTATAAGTTAAGTCATTAACTAATGAAATTAGCAGTGATCCAAATATAGCACTAAGGCTGTCTAATCTCGTCTTTAGGTTGCTTAAGCAGTGAACAACCACATGCAATAAAAACTTCCAGAATGGAGGTAAATGCTTCTTCTCCAAAGAAGGATAATGGTGATAATAACCCATGCTCCTTAGACAATCTCGAGCAACATCACCGTCTATCTTTACAGGAGCATTAGGTTGATCTTCTAATAGTAATACACTATTGATCACCTTAGCAGTGAGAACTATCCTCTTCCCTTTCACTGTAGCAGTGATACTTGGTTCTCCCAGAGAATCTCTCTCATTGGCTGCAGATATCCAAAACTGATCTAGAACATCAGTGTAAATAGTCGGGTTGACTGTAATAGCATGATATATGCGTGAAGTCTTCAGTCCATCAATAAGTGATCTGAATAATGCCTTGCCATCTGGAATATCACCTAATTATGCCACTATATTATGGTTTTTGTTAAAAACCATTTGTCTCGCCATCTGAAATTAAAATGAACAAACACGTATCAAAGTATCAAAGTTAAAAATTCAAACTTAGAAAAATTTCAGAAATTTTGAAGTTTTGAACTTTTCGCATGCGAATTGTTTTCTTTTAATTCTGAGTTCTTGCGTGACAAGTTACATTTCGCATGAACTGAGTTTGACCAAAAGTCAACTACTCGCGTGATTAGTCAAAGTTTCCCATGTGAGAAGTCTATGCGAATATGAAAGTTTTCATGTCTGTCCATGCTCATCTTAACTTTTCTCACGCGACAACTACAAAATTTCAGTTTTCAATTTAGGCCATTTCACAGAGTTTTGTCTATTGAAACATGTTCGATTAGTGTCGATTATGTTGTCATTAAGGTTTATTCTGATTAATTACATCAAATTTTAAGTGCACTTGTCCATTTAGATTCAGTTAAACATCAAACTCACTTAAATCTAATCAACAATATACCTTATCTAACACTTAAAAACCAATACGCAATCATACTGAACATGTATATCATAAAGTATAATGTATCAACACTTAGAATTTTTAAGAGAAAAAATCAAACAGGTACGCGACGCTAATGGTCAACTTGTCGCCCAAGTGTTCAATGTATAACCTTCTGACTTCTAGTTTGAGAAGTAAGCTCTCGCATACAACTAACTTTTTGCACAACATGAACTTCTCGTACGCGAGAAGTTCAAAATTCTTAAAGTTTTTCAAATTTTTTCAAAAATTTTATGTATATTATTTGTTTATCATTTGATTATTATGTTTAATATCATGTTTAACCAAGTTTTGATTATTAACCAAACCCCTCAAATTTTATATAGTTTTTATGACAAATATCTTGTAAATCAAAACAAAACGAAACAAAGTAAAACACATAAAATCCAAGACTTATAAATTAAATATTTTTATAAATTTTCAAGTATAGGATCATATTTCTTTGAAATTGATTATTAACATCTTCCAACTGTATTTAGAAAAGACTTTTTAAGCTGATTGCCAATATGATTTATCCAAGTTAAACTCATACTTCAATTTTTACTCAGACACATATGTTGTGATTAGTATCATGTTTTTATTTAGTTATATGAAATCAATGGATCTCATAATCAGAAATCTTGTAGAACTCTTATCCAGCTTCAACACATTTTTGAGATTTCTAGTCACCCCAATTTGACTTAAACCTTTTACCTCTGATTAGTAATCTCAAGATTATTAAATTTATTATAATATCTATTTAGATCATAACTAGCCTGAGAAACGTTTCTGAACACCAAATATTAACAAGTTGTAGGACTTATTAACAGCCAGTCGAACTTATGTTTTGCCCTCGCAAGATGTTTAGGATGCCAAGACGGACTTACATGCCCCATCTTTTGATTTTGTCTCATGTTTCAGAAAATATTTTCAAAAAAATATATTTATCATATAGTATGTGTGTCTTTGACATATCTTTTATTATTGCTCACTTTGACATATTTTATTCCTACATGGCCTTTTGGCATCTCTTTGCTTTTTTGTCATTTTTCAATTTTCTTCTTTGTTTTTGCTTGATTTTCATCTTTATCTTTTTTTACTTTATACATATATATGAGATACTCATGAAAATCACTAAATAAGAAAATAACTGGCTTGAGTATAACTATACTATAACTCCTAGTCTCTTTTAGCATAGAATCAGTGTTACCATAAAACCTTACTGTGTAACCCACTTTAGTCATAGAGAATTTAGTTCCAGTGCATCACAAAGCATAGTACTTTTTATTCTTGAAAATCAATCCTATCAACATATCAAACATAATCCAAGTCAGTTTTCTTTTTAAGCCTTTTATGTAATATATCAATATCAAGAAATGTACTATCATTTCTTATATATCATTGAAAATTCATTTTATAAACTTTTGAAAAAAAATCTTTTTGATATTTTTTTTTTCAAATTTACTCCCCTTAAAACCAAAATAGTTTTCGTTACATTTTCAAATTTCTCCCCCTAAATTGTGATTATCTACTTAGAAAAATTACATTTTTAACAAACAGAACAGAAAAATATTTTTGATAGAGGGGTTTACGGTTAATTAACCATAGTTAATCATCCCCAGAGATTGAACTAGAAAATCGAATCGAAAATGATCAAACGCCTTGGTAAACAAGTCACTAATATTTTCATCAGATTTGACTTGTTCAAGATGAATAAGTTTTCTATCAAAACAATCACGAATAAAATGTATCCGGATGTCAATGTGATTTGTTTTCGAGTGTTGAATTGGATTCTTCATGATGTTTAGAACTGTAGAATTATCACCTCAAATTTCTTGTTGTAAAAATTAAGACCATAATCAAAAAATTTACTGAATCCAAACTATTTGTGAACAACAGCTTGATGTAGCCACGTATTCAGCTTCTGCAGTGGATGTGGAAATAGTGTTTTGTTTTTTTCATTTCCATGAAATCAACCTATTTGCAAGGAATTGACACCCACCTGTTGTTGATTTCCTGTCCAAATTACAACCACCATAATCACTGTCAGTATAAACATATAAATTAAATTCAGAATTTTTAGGATACCAAAGTCCAAGTTTTGGTTGGCTTTTAAGATACTCGAAAATCCGCTTGATAGCTTTCATGTGAGACTCTTTTGAATTACTCCGATATCATGCACACTACCAGACAGGAAACATAATGCCAGGACTACTGGCAGTAAGATAAATCAGGGATCCAATCATTGATCGATACACATGTTGATTAACATCTTTACCTGTGAGATCAGGAGTTAAAGTTGGACGAGATGACATCGCAGTTGGTGCAATCTTGGAATCTCTAAATTTGTATTTATCTAAAACACTATGAACATATTTCTTTTGATATATCAGAATACCCTGGTTTTCCTATCTAATTTGAATACCCAAGAAAAACAAAATTTCTCTAAGAGAACTCATCTCGAACTTCTTTTTCATCGCTGTTTCAAATTCCTTACACAAATCTTCATTTGTAGATCCAAAAATGATATCTTCAACATAGATTTGGACAAGAATGAGGTTATCACCAGTATTCCTTAAAAATTAAGTTTGATTAATAGCACCCCTTGTATAACCATTTGCAAGCAAATGGTCAGTGAGGGTAGCATACCAAGTACAAGGTGCTTGATGTAACCCATAGAGTGTTTTGTCTAACTTATATACATAGTCGGGATGATTTGGATCCTCAAAACTAGGTGGTTTACAAACATAAGTCTCCTCTTTCATTTCTCCATACAAAAATGTAGTCTTTACATCCATCTGATAAACCTTAAAGTTCATGTATGAAGCATATGCTAGAAATATACGTATTGCTTCAAGTCCTACAACTGGAGTATAAACTTCTTCATAATCTAGACCTTCAACTTGATAGAATCCTTGTACAATAAATGTCTGGCCTTGTTACGAACAATAACACCTTTCTCATCCGTCTTATTGCGAAAGATCCATTTCGTTCTGATCGGCAGCTTATCTCTTGGAAGCTTACATAAATGCCAAACATTTAGTTTTTTGAATTGCATTAACTAATCTTGCATTGCCTCAACCCAACTATTCTCTTTCAATGCCATTTCAATGTTTTTTGGCATAATTTGATAAATAAAGCAAGTGTACAAGCATGTATTGATTGCTCCTGATTGACTTCGAGTGCAAACACCTTGCGATAATGGACCAATTATTGCTTCAGTAGGATCATCCTTATGTATTCTCAACTGAGGAATGAGATCTTTAGAAATAACTTCGTCTAAGTTAGACATGTGACCAACTGGTTTTTCAACATCGTTTCCTCCTTCTGGTTGATAGATAATATGTTCCTCTTGTATGATGTCGTTATCAGCATATACATCTTTAAATGGAACTTGAATTGTATCAATTGGAACATCTTGTGTCAAAGAAGTACTTGGATCAGAATCATGTGGAACTTGTTCAACAACTGGATTAAATAGAATCAATCAGATTCATGAACTTGATTTAAGTCTGAATCATATGGTTGAACATCTAATACTATTAAAGAAGAAGGTATGACTGAAGATATTCCTTTTGTTAAAGAAGAACGAATTCCAACTTTATCAAAAAATACATCTTGAATGGATGATGCCAAAGGTTGAGTAGCTACAGATACAACAGAAGATCGATTAAAAGTATCAAACAATAAGGCATAATCATATACCCATGAAGGAGTAGATCCTATATCTATTTTGTTAGATTTGTGGTAATCTATATCAATTGACTCAAAAAAAATTAGTCCTTTTATTATAAACCCTATATGCTACTTTGTTGGCTATCCAACAAAATAACAGTCATCTACCTTTTCATTGAATTTTGATTTTGAATCAGATATATGTAACAAAGTACAACAACATTCGAACGTCTTAAAATATTTGACTTTGAAGGTAATATGTATGTAGCATCTAATTCCAAGCCAAGCTCATCAAGACCTAGAGTTTTTGAAACTTCAAGATATTTATCCTAGTTCTAGAATGACTTTAGTTCAATTCCTCGTAGCTAAGCTTGTAGATGAACAAAAAGCAAAAAGATTGATTAGGGTAGGGGTGTTGTCATTGAACCAATGTATGATGATGATGATGATATGAAAGAAGAAAAAAGAGATAAAATAAGAAATGGCATATGAATATGATGAAGAAATAGATGAAAATTTTGTTCATCTGATTAATGGATATATGGAAGTACACTTATTGGGATCAAACGTTCATATCATTAAATGCAACTATTATAAAAAAATACAATAGATTTGAACTCGGATAATGAATGGAACCTTCTCAACTTTTACTGACATGAAATATACGAGTGCTACAAAAAATCTAAGCTTGAACTGCTAAGTGCCCTACCAATGATTTTTGAGACTAAAGATGAAATTTATTGTTTAAGCTTTAAAGGGTGAGTTTAAAATGTTTGAAAAATATCATCATCTATCTCCTATTAAAAGTCATATGCGATCACTAGGAATATACAAGCAGATTATGAATAATTAAAGTCAATCGAAAAATGGTATAAGAGAGTATCTTAGACCAAGAGAAGTTTGAAAAGTTTAAGGCAAGATTTCATAAACTTAGCCAATCTAGTGCTCGTCATTCAAAGGAATGATACCAAAAACAACAATGTGCAAATATATGTGAGACTATTAGCAAATCATCTTTGAAGAAGGTTTCGGGTATCATTAGTGAATGGGTAGAACCTTTGAGTATATGTGACTAATGTTTACTAAAACTATAATGAAGAAAGTTGAGTTTTGTTGGGGATCATATCTACTCCCTACCAAAGCTCATTTTCTACTAAGGACTATCTACTACCTTAGTACTATTGATGCCTAGGGGTGTTCAAAGCCGGATATCTGAATTTTGGATATCCAAAATTTTTAGATAATAGAGATCACTATCCGTATCCATATCCAAAATTTCATTGAATATCTAAAATTTCAGATATGGATACGAATACGAATAGTGATTTGGATATTTAATCTTCATTTTTTATTTTTTATATTTTTACAATAATTAGACATATGCTATTATGAAACAATGTAAAAACCAACACACGTGACAAAAGTCTAAATATACACTAAAAGTCCCAACCTACAATATATATGTTTACTATTTTGAAATATTAAAAAAATTATTTTGAAGTTTTCAGATAATCGGATATCTGAATATCCAAAAATTTTTGGATATCCGAAATTCGATTATCCAAATTTTTGGATTTCAGATATCCAAATTTTTGGATAGTTTCAAATATTTACATCAGATTTCGGATACAGATATTTTTGAACACCACTAGTGATGTGAATGTTGATAAACCTTCTCTACAAAGTCAAATCTCTAGCAATAAATTGTTACTATCGATGACAATACTCCTCACTACTGAAGTACAATATTGATGCTAATGCCACACTCTTAATTTCATACCAAAAGTTTTAGGAGCACCATATTTGAGCCAGTTGTGACTCTTTACAGATTTTTTAGACATTTCTTTTGTCCTATGTAATTGTAATTGTCCAATTGAACTGAATGAACATGTTTTCACAATACATATAATTGATTGTTTATACTAATTCTAAGGACATGGACTCAAGTGTTAAGATTGAATCTATTATAGTCTGTAAAGTTATCTTATGTAATTGTTAATCACATGTTCTTGACAATCTTTGTTTTTCTTGCAACTAGAATCATTAATACTTTAAGGTTAAATTATAGTTGTGTTTGTTCTTGTTTAGTATTCATTGTCTATACTTTATTTGAGCTAAAACAAGTTATTGTAAGATACCTTGCTAAGTCTATTACAAGTTGTTGTAGCAATTCACAAGAAATTATTCTGTTTGAATCCATTTAAGACCACCTATGGACCTACAAGTATGCAAATATAATTTTATTGACCAAGTGGTATAATGGCGGCTAAATAAACAATAAAGAGCAATTACGGGCGAGAGTCAAATTATCCATACATGTCAAAGGTACGAGAAGCAAAACCATTCCCATTAACAAATCAATCTCGAGGACTTGAAAAATATGGTCTAGATGGAAAAAGATTTTTTGAATGTAAGGGATTCGTTTTCACAAGAAAAATAAAGGGGTTTTGGTTGTGGAAAAGATATCATATTTTGGAGTGATTGTTGGTCGAATAAAAGAATGTTATATGTTAATTTGCTAAATATCCTTAAATTAGCAAAAGAGAAACAAGCTATTATGACGAAGTGCTATGTAAAGATTAAGAAGTTAGTTGAGTAAAGATTAAGTGGGACTAGATGCAGGACCGTTGAAGGGTATCAATACAATAGGTTTACAATAAAGAGAGTGTTAGAAAACTTAACAAATCAAATAGGGAACCAGGTTTGTATAGATAATGACGTATAGATAATGATGCTAAGAACACAAGCAGATACAAGACTACATAAGAACAATAACAAGATGATATTGGTTTTAAAGAATGATGTATATTGCTCTCAAGTTCTCTTACAATTGTTACAAAGCATAAAGAAAGATACAAGTACTTGCGACACTTTATACTACATCCTACAGCCGGCTTTACTTTGAAAGCCAGCTGGAAACACTAATCTTGACAACAACAAGATCAATGTAGAGTCAAAAGACCCATTGCCTTTTGACTTGTGACTATAACATGCCATAGCTCACATCCTAATGTATTACAAAAAGGAAAAAAGGTACAAAAGTAGAAAGTTACAGACAAATGATCATAATCTATAGTCTTTGGCTTTGTCAAAAGGTGAGTTTTTGGCAGCGGAAAGTTGTTCAGCTTTGTCAAAAGGTGATCAGAGAAGGCATGTCTTCTCTATCTTCGAAAGAAATCAGTCTTTGGCTTCGGAAGACTTTGTCACTGAAGCTTTGGAAGACTTCATCTTTGGTTTCGGAAGATTTTGGTCATTTGGCTTCGGAAGCTTTTACACTTAGCTTATTTCCTTAAGTTGGGTAAAACTTCCAAAGTAACTTCACTCAGTACTTCATGCATGCATGCTGAAAGCTCTTTGGTTACTTTGGTTGCATCAGCCTTTGAGTATAAACCTTACAAACTCCCCCTAGGATGATGTTACCAAAACAGAAGAGATTACTTTATCTATTGACAGTCCTCATCAGGATCAAGACCATTCCTTTCTTCATCATTTGGTCAGGATCCCTTAGACTTTTATAGTATCTCCTCATGTCATAAAGATCATGCAGAGGAAGATCAAGTATGTCTTTCTAGAAGTAGACATCTTGACCTCCTTGATCTCTAATGACATACCATCTGTCCGGATTAGCAGCAAAGGTCTAAGACAAGATGGGTCTTTCAACAGCAAGAGGCTCTTCTTGAATAAGAGTTGGATGAGCAGCCTTTTCTTGATCATACTCAGGATGTTCTGACCCATCCTGAGGTATAGAGGTAGATGCCTTGGACTTCTTCTTCTTTTTCTTGTCCCTTCTGGTAGCCATCCTTTTCTTCCTCTTTCCAGATTTCAACTGAAAAGACTGGCCTTTAGCACCAGGTTATCTTTGTGTGTCTTTCTCAGTTGGGTCCTCTTCCCTCACAGGTTCAGAAGGAGAGGGATCAGGACCCTGCTGTGGATCAGAAGATGAAGTTGCTTGTGGTTTAGCACTAGGTCCAGGTTGTGTTGTCTCTTATGGTTCAACCTTGACCTTAACTTCAGGTGCAGCCTAACTTAGTGGAGAATGCAAGCCAATGAGCTCATCTCTTTTAATCTTCTGCTTGATCACCCTAATGTGCTCATCCATGGTGGATAGAGACATTGGGCCAAGCCTCCTTTCGGAGAATCCATACAGCTTCAAGAAGCTCATCATCCTCCCGGTCATCAGACTTCTTTAGACTTTTTTGGATGATAGCTCTTGACTTTGCAGCTTCTTCCCTCATCTTCCTCTTAGCAGCTTTTTGTTCCTTCATTACTTGTTGCTTGAGCTGCTTAAGGTACTCAAATTCTATGTATTCATAGGACAAGGGAAGAAGTGCAGATGCCTGATAGATTCCTATGGCACTCAGGTAGCTAATCATATTTTGTATGTCTGCTTTATTGTCTACTTGAGGTTGTTGTTCAGTTGCCACAGCCTCTGTCTCAGGGCTTTCTTGAACTGGGGAGAGAGTAGGAGCATGCTTGTAGAGTCTTTTCATCCTCTTTTCTTCCTTGATCTTGAGGAGTAGTTCTGCATCCTCTACCTCCTTCCTCTCCTTTGCCATCTCAATGTCAGCCAGTTCATTTAACTCTTCTAAGGGAAGAGAGATGAGTTCATCAATGTTATAGTTTTTGGTCCCCAAGTAGTTTAATCTGGCTGCCCTTAACTCATCATCTTGAGTGTTTAGTCTGGGGGCAGCCCTGATTACAGCTTCTATGAAGCCTGGGGACCCACTTAAACTCCCTACCCTTAGCTTCCTCTTCCTCTCTCTTTCCTCCTCTTTAATCTCCTCAGGAGTCACCTTCCTTTCCTTTGTCACTCACAGATCTTTGTGACTTAGGTTGGAGAGAGCGTTGGCCTTCATTGCTTGGTTTTTTCACTTGAGCTTTAGCCAGAGAGAGGTTTTGAGACACCTTCACCAGCTGGTGCCTTACTAAGATAATGGATGCTGAAGTAGTTTCTGTCATCTCAAGGTTCACAGGTTCAACTGTTGGGCCTTCAGTCAAGGTTTCCCCTTCGAAGCTAATCTTGGATTCCACCTTAACATCCAGTTGACCAACAGTCTTGCCTGCTAGCCTCTCTCTATATAGTCTTGTCTTCAGTTTGAACTTTTTAAGCACCCTCTGTTGAATCCTATCAGCTAACCTTGCAGCTTGCCTGCTTTGACTTGGGTTGGCAAGTTGTAGGTCAACTAGGTAGGTGCTCTCATAGAATCTCAGGGTGTAGAAGTTAAAGATCTCTTATTGCCCATGAGATCTAGAGATTACCAGGGCTCTCCTTTGATCATCATATCTCCATCCCACTATTAGGTTCTTAGCAGGATGAGATGGAGCAGGTATAGCCCTTGGTATACCCTCCTCAAGACTTTGTATGAGTGAGTCCGCATCAATGTGAACTTGAGGAGGTTGCTGAATGTGGACAAGAGCAAGAGATTAAATAGGTGTAGGTTTTAGTCAGTTGTTGCACCTTTAGTTTCAGACTCCCCTCATCTTCAGTTGAAGAACCACTGGGGGATGAGAGAATAGGACCTAAGACATGAACTTCCTCATAATATCCCTATTCTCAAGACTTACTCCAACATCCATTAGAATATCCATAATCTTAACATACCTAAAGTATTGTTGAGTCATGGTTTCACCTGTTTTGTAGGTGAAGTTCTCAACTGCTGTTTTAAGAGGTCTTTCTTGTTTTCTTTTGCTTCATTTGACCCTTATACATAAGCTTCAGTACATCCCATGGTTGCTTAGCAGTCTTGCACTTCTTGAAGCCTCTTTAGATAAAGTTTGAAAGAGTATTTTTGAGAGCGGTCATGGCCTTCTGATCTATATGAATCTTCTTCCAATCTTCTTCTAAGTAGTCAGCCACTTCTTTTGGTATCATGCCACCACCACCAGCAGCTGAAGTGGTCCATTGTATATTAGGTCCAGAGACAACTGATCCTCACATCATGTTGTCTTGAGACTTGATGAAGCCTTCCATTCTTTGGCACCAAGTATCAAAGTCATGAGGAGTGATCAGTGGAGATTTTGTGATGGTACCGGTTTCCATATTAGCCTTGGTAAGAGCCGCCATTTGAGTTGTTAAGTGTTTTGTGAAACTAAAGATTTAAGATGGTGAGATCTTACAATCAAGAGACTAAAATGCTCTGATACCAATTGCAGGACCGTTGAAGGGTGTCAATGCAACAGTTTCACAATAAGGAGAGTGTTAGAACATTTAACCGATCAAATAGGAAACCGGGTTTGTATAGATAATGATGCTAAGAACACAAGCAAATATGAGACAGAACAAGAACAATAACAAGATGATATTGGTTTTCAAGAATGATGCATATTGCTCTCAAGTTCTCTTATAAGTGTTACAAAACATAAAGAAAGATACAAGTACTTGAGACACTTTATACTACATCCTATAGCCGGGTATACTTTGAAAGCCAGCTGGAAACACTAATCTAGACAACACAAGATCAATGTAGAGTCAAAAGGCAGATTGCCTTTTGACTTGTGACTATGACATGCTATAGCTCACATCCTAATATATTACAAAAAGGATAAAAGGTACAAAAGTAGAAAGTTACAGACCAATGATCGTAATCTATAGTTGACAAAAGCATGGACCTTTTCACAAACTCATATAAGTTGGTAAGTCTTCAGAGTGGCAGCGGAAAGTTGTTCAGCTTTGTCAAAAGGTGATCAGAGAAGGCATGTCTTCTCTGTCTTCGGAAGAAATCAGTATTTGGCTTCGGAAGACTTTGTCTTTGAAGCTTCGAAAGACTTCATCTTTGGCGTCGGAAGATTTTGGTCATTTGGCTTTGGAAGCTTTTACACTTAGCTTATTTTCTTGAGTTGTGTAAAACTTCCAAAGTAACTTCACTCAGTACTTCATGCATGCATACTGAGAGCTCTTTGGTTACTTTGGTTGCATCAGCCTTTAAGTATAAACCTTACACTAGAACTCCTAGCTTGAAGGTTGAAACAGTGATTTTAGTAGCTTCAGAACTTACTTCCTAAAGGCTAAAACAAGGATCAATGATGATAAAAATTATTGGAGATAGGGTTGTGGTCAAGGGGATGAAGTTTTCTAAGTCAAATTATTACGTAAAGAGTTAAACAAAGGTACGACTCCTTTAGTTAATCAAGATATGTTTCAATGGAATAATTAGGTACGCCTAAAATAAAATTATTTTATTTGGAGAACCTTATTGAACCAAGTCCCCCACCGAAGTTGCCTCTCTAGAGAGGAGGGTGGTTAACAATCTTGAATGCTATGTGTGTTTTATGGGGAAAAGGACAGAGGAAACCAAATAATTATTCGTAGTTTTAATATGTGCAAAAGAGATGTGGTAGTAGATTTATGTTTGGTGTAGACTATGTTGGACCGGGTTAATAACTTAACAAGACTTTTATGTTGATCAACGGATAAAAAATGTGGAATCTAAGTTAATTATTTTACTCATCAAACACATATATATTTTAAGTAAATATAAACACAATATTTTCTTTCAAAGTATATACTTGATTGATCTTTTTTGAGTAAAAATGATACAATCAGCTGATAAACAAGTGGGCTTACAAGCTTATCCCTTAACTATACAATTGAGAGGTGTTTTATATTATGAAAGGGTAAACATCAAAAATAAACAACTTTACATCTATCATGGTTTACAAAAGGTATGTACAACTCAAACAGACAATTCGCACATTAGAAGTTTGCATCTTCAGTACCATGTTGTCTACAAAAGTTAGAACACAGCAGCCGTCATATTACTTCGGTACAGATAGTCTTGTCTAATGTTGTGATTTATCAGCAGTGCGTTCATTTGAGTGCTGATATGCAGTCAATCAACACTTTATCACTTCCAGTACTAATCAGCATTGGTTCAGTACTTGGCATTGTGCTGATCGGCAGTGGATCAGCACCTGACATGATTCGGCAGTTGAGAGCCAATGCTAAATCGTTGAGTTTTAGGTAATTTCATCCTTTTCATATATTAACAGACATTCAATACCCAAAAAAATTCTATTTATTGAAGGAGTTGATAAATAAAAGAGTCTAACATGATTACCTTTAATTTGGAAACAGATAGAATGTTACATTAGTATATTAGCGACAACACGTAGTGATATTCACGACAGCACATTGCTAATATTGAAAGGATGGAATAATTGTTTTCAGTTGAAAAGTATTCCCAAGCTACATGCTAGTGAAGGATATGAATGCGTTATTATTCGTATGAGTGAAATGTAGATCAAAACTTCAAAATATAAACAGGGTGTAATGGTGTAATTGTGATGTAGAAGATTAGAGGTGTAAAACTCACATGTACTCTCTCCACTCTTTTAGCTTCTTACTAGAAATTGCTTGTAATGTGGTAATTCGGCTTTAAAAAGAAGCCTACAAACAAATAATTCGAACCTAGACATTAGTTTAGTTACCGAATAAAAACAAAATTTACTCAAAAATAAACAAGTAGCATATATATTATTATATTAGATTTTAATATAATTTATAAAAGGATAAAAGAAAACGCCCGTTAGTTGTGGCTCTCAAGAATATCTTACGTCACACGCTTTTTGTTATTTCCAGAGGTGTTGACCTTAAAACAGTACCTCGTTACTGTAGCATATCCCTTTTTTGTTACATTGGTATTATCTAAAATGGGAAAAACAAATAAATAATCTAAGTCCCATGTTTATATTGATGCCTTTTATAAACAGAGTTTCTATTTTTCATTTGTCTATACATTATGAAATATATTATTAAAGTTGTTTTAAGGACATTCACATCTTATTTTTCATGTACATTTTTATAATTACATTAAAGTTATGATTTTTTCTCTCTTATGTTTAATTAAATAATATTTTTTAATATATTTATCATTAACTTTTTTCTCTTCTCTACTTACAGTCACGTTAAAAAAATTAAAAAATTAATAGAGATAAACAGTATTTTATTAAATATAAAGATAAACAGTAACATGTTTTTTATTCTTTATTCAAAACAATTTAAAAGCATTCTCTATAATATTGAGAACACACTCAGATATATATAGAAGGTGGGTTGTGAATGCTCTAAACAAAATATTATGTTGACAACCGTGAATATGATAAAAAAAAAAACTTGTACAGTTTAGTGTATAAAACCATCACATTGCCTTTTACTATCTTTCTCTCTCTTTAATTGAATCAACAACGCACTCGATTAAAATGACATATAATGTTCTTACAATTCTCAAGATAATATTATTGTGAAATATTTGTGTCCCTTAATGTATATTATATTATATTTGGAAAAAACTAGTTGAAAAAAAATATTATTTTGTTTTTAGGTAATAATAAAGATGAATTATAGAAATGATCGTCGTCAACGTGGGCTAACCCAGTTAAAGAGGAGATGTTAAATTTAAATACAAACATTATGCAAATTAGTTTGAAATAATTTTATAGTAAAAGTATAATAGATTTATTGTTAAGTAAAATAAGGATGATTTTTAGACTTGAGATTTTAAAGATCTCAGGTTCAAATCCTTCTGCGAGAATTTTCCTACAGCGATAAATCTTGTTTTTGATGATGGTCTTAAGTGAGTTACATTTGTGGACTCAAAATCAGTATAAATATTTAAAGTTTCTTCTTAGTACTCTAGAATGCTCTTAGAGATTTTTAAATGTGCTTGAAAGTTAGGAAAAAAAAGATTACTATGAGAATTGAGAATGGAATACGAGGCGTTACCTCTTTTTCCTGAAAAACAAAATATATGATGAATAAATATTTATTTCAAAAAATATTAGACGTTTTTATGTTATACAGATTTGAGAGAAATATACACCTACTATACGGGTAGAGTGTGCTAACTTGACAGCGGTTGACGCAGTGACGGTGAAAAGCAAAGCACCACCGTCTGGTTGAATCAGATGAATGATTGATTGGACGGTGATTAGCTATAGTTTGAAACACTGTGTGTTCCACTTTTAGTTGATAGATTTGCTTGCATGGCTCGAGTGGACAAACAAGTTTTGATGGGAATTTAATTATTCAATTTTATTAGAATGAAAATGAAAATATAAAAATAATACTATATTAAACAATAAATCTTTAATATTTATCGAATCAAAGTATATTAATAAAAAGAAATTACCATTACCAAAATTAATTAAATCTCTAAGACGTTAATCTTGGACATAGATGATTAATATAAATGGATTAAAAATTGTTCAAGGAAAAAATAAATTAAAAAAAAAGAAAAAGAAAACTAACAAACCAACCAAATCATCTCCACCTGTCGTTTAAAACTTATTAATAACTAACTAGCTTTAGTTACCCGTGTATTACACGAAAGTGTAAAAATTTAATTATTAAATAACATAAAAATAAAAATAAAATCAAGTGTGCTATATATTAAATAAGACATAACAACTTTTGATTATAAGGTCACAAATGAGCAAAAACATCCTTGTAAACTACATCTGTAGTAACACTAGTAGTTTTACACTTATTATATAAAACTAAAAGCTTCAATCCATCTTTACTCTTAACTTGTGATAAGATGCCATAAAGCTGATCATGCGTAAAAGTTGACTATTTCAAGTATAAACCGACACTTGACAGAGATTGACTTTAACTTTTGTTTATTGTTGTAGCGAAATATACAGTCAAAGAAAACTGTTTTTTTAAACTTAAAATGAATACTTTTGACGGGTCAAATAGTGAGCTAGATATTGAATGGGTGTGAATATATTAGTATGAAGAAATTAAGATTTAAATAATATACACTGAAAATTTATGTATAATAATTTGATCGATTTTGAATTATTTTGACCCTATGATTAGAGATATAGTATTGAATCGGGTTGGATCGGACTATAAATGTTCATAATATCCCTGATTAGTTGCTGATTATTATTTATTTAATACTAACTTTAGTAAACCCGTATATTATACGGGTTGAAAAATAAAATATTAAATATAATAAAATTTTGTGAAGTATAAAATGAAAGTCTAGAATAAGATATGATTAAAATTACATATGAGTAATAATTATAAGTAATAAAATAACGATATAAATTTTTAAACTTTCTTTCCAAAAAAAGTTAAATATCTTTATCAAAACAAACCGTGTTAAAACTGTTAATTTTTAAAATTTTTTATTATAACTACGAATTTTAATTATTTTTAGTTTATAAAAAATTTACTTTTTAAAAATACTAATTTTAAAATATTTTATATTTTAAAAAAAGTTAGATGTTTTAAAAACAAATTTTAATTGTATAAAAATTATTTTCTAAAAATAACATTAATAAAAAGACATCTTACTTAATTTATTAAAAATTTTAATCTAAAAAAATTTAAAATTATTTAATATTTGTTAATTTAGGTAATTATTTAAAAGGAGAGAGGTGGGAAAAATAAACTTAGGGGGCCTAGAAATATATTAAGTGTCCCCTTAAGTTACTCTTTTAGTATTATATATATAGATAACCCTTCTTATTATGTATGTATTAAAAAATAGAAAATTTTCAGAAAATTGGAAAAAAGATAATAAAGTAATGTTTACCTTTATTGTATCTCTTAAATTTATATTAATTCTAGTAAAATGTCCGACAAAGAAAACACAGGTAAAAGTTTTAAATACCAAAAATATTAAAATATCATACGTTCTAATTAAAGATTTTATTTGTTATCGTTTAATATTTAGTAGCAGATATTTGTCTCTACAAAACTGATAGTAAATTAATTACAATCTGACAATGTGATCATGGAAAAAAGTTGTTTAAAATAATTACAGGTACTTTGGATTTTAAATATCCAAGATGATTTTGTTCATCCTCTTTTAGCCGAAATTGTATAAGACAAACAAACAGTTGCCGAAATTTATATAAATAAAACAAAACAATTAACACTACTAAACAGGTCAACCAAATATATTTTTTACTAAATTATCCAAACAGATGCTAATTTAGAGCCCACTCAAATACCAGTTTGGTTTTGTACACACAAATTTCAACAAAATTTGTTAAACGGGTAGGATTTTTTAAGTATACACTACTTATTGAGATAAACAAACAATGTTTTGAAGGAAGAGTAACTTTAAAGTTTAATTTCATAATCGTTTTGTTTTTAGCATTAGGTTATCTAGAAGTGTTAATTATTTTATAATGGTTTCTGTTTTGTAATTGATGGTGTTTTGAATAGCTCAGCTAGGCAATTGGAATGAGTGTTAATTTAAGGTTTAAGAAAGATATTTTGAAAAGTATTATATATCCTATACTTTGAATGTGAGCATATATAATTGAAGCTAAGTTCACTGAAGTGCAATATAATATTTCATCATTAAGTAAACCATCTAGAAAGATTGCAAAATTACATCTAAATTGGAATAAGGTATGCAATATGCATACCAACTAAGTTGGCTTCAATAACAAGAATCACACTTAACTCGTATGACATATAGTGCATTAAAATGCATTACCAAATATATATTTGTTACCAACATCATCATAACCAAGTTCCATACATTACAATCTAATGCGTTTTGACTATAAACTTACAAATTAAAAACATAAATAAATTAGGTCATACTAACTTGGCCCACAGCTTTGATTTGACCCATCATCTTTGTGACAACATAGAAAGTGGCATTCCTACATAATTAAATATAACATTCTCCTTTCCTAGATTGCATGGTTCCTTATTATTCATTATTATAAGTGGCATTCCTAATGAATTGTTTACCGTTAATACATGTTTCGGTCGCCATACTAGCACGCATACTTTTATTCTTTCTTACTTGTCAAGACTTTCTACTCCTAATTGTTTCAAAATCATCTGAAGAATTATTTGACCAACTGTTCGGAAAGTCATTTACCAAGTCTATCAAGTTCAACTTCATCGTCAATTTCTCATATATCTAGTATCATGATTTGTTCCCTTGAGGGATTCATCTCCCTCTTCAATGTGAACATTGTAATCTCTCATGTCAACTTCTATTGCTTCTACTTCATCATGCATCTCAAATCATAAGATGATAATAATCTTATTTGTAATTTGATTTAATGTCAAAACAACATCTTTATCAACATTAATACCATGTTAACCAATATTTAAAAATTACTTAAGTTTAAAAAATAATTTACCAAGATCAAACTAGCCAGGGTGGTGCAAAGATGCACACTACTTTAAGTTTATTATAATTAATGGTACTAGAATCTCATTGATTCTTAGAGGTAAATTCTCTAAGTAATGCGAGTTTGGGACCCCTAGAAGCGGGGTCCAAAAAGTTGAGCTCCCAAGTGAAATTTCACAAGTGAAAAAATGGTGCAAAATCTAAGACAATTTTAATTTGAATGATAACTATCATTAATCAGTTTTCTGCCCTTTTTCCTACAAATACAAATTGATCAGATTTTGCCACCTCTCTAGTTCTTTGAGTTCAGAAACCACACACATGAAATCATACTTCTTTCTTTATTTTGTCTAAGTTTGATTTAGTTGATTCCTTCAGTTGATCCATTGAATAGTTTCAATCTAAAAGTATTCTACTCGATTCTCAAATTATCTGTGTTAAGGAATTTGAATCCCCTACAAGTTAATGCAATTGTTCAACATCATCTCCATGACAATGGAAAGTCAAAAATCTTAACGAACATCAGCAACTAATGTTTGTTCTTGATGAACGATAGTGGTCTCTTTCGACCTCATACTATTTTTATGAGAAACATGAACCTCTACATGTTCTTGACTAGCATCAAGACCCGCATAATGTTCATAACCAAAATCATCGTCAAAATTACTACGATCGATTTGTATTTAACCAACAATAGGGCCCTTATCTTCTTTATACCGGTCAACAATAACTTCTTTGCACATGATATTTTACTTGGTTTTTATGTTGAACAAAGCCTTGTTTAACATTTGGTGATCGTGCAACATCTATTTGTCAATGGCAACTGTTTAAGCTCTAACGAGGTGAGAAAGTGTTGAAATAACAAGGATTGAATGCTACTTGTCCAATTAATAATCCCTAGTTTTAATAATATTTAAAGTTATGGCTTGTGTTATTATGTTGTCGATTTAAGATGGACATATATCACATGCATGTCCCTACACAATTGGTGAATCATCAAGTATGAAGAATAAAGACAATGTCTATCAACCACAATAAGTATCAAGCAAACAAAACTTATATAATGGAAAATCAATAACAACGTGCAAAGATCAAGCTCAATTCGACAAATTGAGTAAGATGAGAATTTAGAGAGACTCAAATGACTGATTTTTAATAAAATGACTAATTTTATATAATAGACTTTAATAAAAGCAATGTTTTCTATAAGAGTTTTATAAAAACTTAACTAAGTTGATTAAAACCAAATTTCATAAGCATTTGTTAACTGGCTATGGAATTTAGATATTGATATTGTTAAAAGATGGAATCTATCAAATGAACAAGTCTTCACATGAGTTTTAGTATTGATAACATAAACCACCCTAAGTTGTTTGAAGATCGAGCAAAGGCTGCCCAAGTGATCCGCAAATGCTGAATCAACCGCAAGATGGACAGTTCTTGTCTTCGATTTTTCTTATGTTGTGTCTTTAAATGCATAAAAATACATATCTAATATACATCTCTCAAATTCTTTGGTTTTCTAATTAACATCATTTTAAGGAAAGAGATTCAAGGTCAAAGATTCAAAAAAACAAAAAGAAAATTTATACTACAATTTCTAGTTTTCATCTTTCTAGTGTTGTAATTGCTTGATGGTTACTACCATTGTCTTAGTATGAAACTAATGAAGGGCATCACTAAATTTGTTAGTGATTTGTGATAGAGATGGTCACTACCTCTTGAGATTTATGAAACATTGCATAAGGTGACAACTAATTAATTTTTCAGGTAAATGTTTGTCTACCGTTGTTCTCTTCCATTTAAGAGAAATGTTTAATGGAGCAATCTTTTTTTTGAAGATCGAGGATAGAACGTAGGTCGGATTGTTAACATCAATTGAAAGCCCTATATTGTCTTTCTTACTCTAACTCTTTACATTATTTGAATAATTTGTTTGATTTGATTGTTAGCAAGAGTTTATCACACAAATGTAAGTTTTAATCAAATTTTTTAAGAAAACTTCTTCACACCACTCTAGTTTTCTACAAGAAGTCTCTCACGTTGTTTCTCCAAGTTTCTTGTAAACATTAATTAAATTAATACCTCGAGTCATGTTAAACTAAACCAAACACATCATGATAGTTTACCAAAGCTTGTAAACCAAAATCTAAATTCAAATCAAGTATCTGGAATATTGCACTAAAAAATAATTCTGACCTAGAAGACATTCATATCCCAGAAATCAACAAAAGTTACTACGTCATACAAATACATCCTTCTAGTGAAATTCTTTTCTCCCAATTTATGTGCAATGCTAAGAAGACTAGATAACCATATGAGAATTAAAGAAATCAATGGTTTTTAGAAAGTAACATATATTGTATTCGAATATCAAATTCGCCAACAAGAAAATAAATTATTAAATAGTGGGCAATGGCCTTACTATAAATGTCTTCTAGATGAAATTTACTTGTCAAATAGATGGCATTTAACTCTAGTGAAGAAGAGGAAGGTGAAATGAAAACCTAGAAATCGATCCAATTGACATATGCAAACCACAAGTGAAGGTTGACCTATGCTAAAGCAATGGTAAATAAGAGGAAAGAAAAACTAAAATGACAAAAATATTCTAACATAACAAGCGCATGACATGATTTAACATAAAACACAAACGCACAGTCACTACAATGATTTAACGCATTACAGTATAAGGAATAATAGTAACTTCTAGAAATCATAAATGCAACCCGTCCAATTTATATTTTTTCAACAACAAACTCACATACCAGCTAATATACTTTTAAACTAGATCACATGTTCACAACAGAATGTAAAATAATCTTGGGTTAAACGACCAAGGTCATTCTCATTACTTATATTATCATACAAGTATAGAACAAAATCAAACATATCCTAGGATTACTTTCGAATTCAAAGCATGTAACATCAGTTTTTTAAGGAAAAAAAAAAAGAAAAGGAAAGGAGAAAAGCAGAGCGTGTTTTCCGGTGCAAGGACGAATAAGAAAAAGCTGAAGAGAAGCCAAGTGGATTACATAATGAACGTGTGATTGGAATGTGACGGACCAGATCAAACCACACTTTTATTTGCAACTGCCAGACAACTGTAGACCAAATATTGGAAGATCATATTCATAACATATAGATTTTAGAAAGAGAAACACCCACACACACACAGTCACACAGTATGGGGTTTGTATTAAATTGATGTTGCAGACGAAGGTGTTGTTGCAGTAGCTATGGCGGCGTTGCAGGGGCGTGATTTTAATGCATCCAAATAACAAAAAGACACACCATTCTAATGAATGATCCAACACCCAAACACCCTTTTAATCAAAATTCAATTTTCTATACTTTAATCCCTTTATTATTGTTATTGTTATTATTATTATTGTTAATGTTAATCGAATCATCATCATCCTCATCATCATTTTCTCTCTTTTCTCTCTCACACACTACGCACCTTTTTTATAAACCCTAGATCTTTATGTAGGTGGCACTCTCACAACCCTATATCGTCTCCGTGAACTGTGAGATTAAATTTAAAACAAACCCTTTTATTTCTTCATCTTCTTGATATGGATTTGGGTTCAATTTTGAACAATTTGGGTGTGGAAAGATGTCTGGTTTCTTCTCATTAGGTGGAGCTTTTGATGTGGGTAAAGATCAAGAACAGCAGAATGATCAGAATCATGAGCAAGAAGATAGTGTAATCACACCAAATAGTTTGTATTTGTTCAAAAACGAAGAGATCTACAGCAAAGGGTTTGAGCTATGGCAACAGTATTACCAGCTTCACCAGCACCGGCAGCAGCACCATCAGCAACCACCGTCGCATTATGATCTTGGCGTCGCCGGAGGTGGTGTTAGTCGCCGGAGAAGTAGCACTAGTGGGGTGGATGATCTTTGTCTCAACAGTAGCAATAACAACAATAACAGTAGTAACAGTAATCTTTATTCATCTTCTTCGTGGAGAGTGATGAGGCAGGGTGGGTATGTGATCGGCGGTGGAGATCACGGCAGCAGTGGTGGTGGCGGTGGCAGCGGCGGCGGCGGTGTTAACTGTCAAGACTGTGGGAATCAAGCTAAGAAAGATTGTCAACACATGAGGTGTAGAACTTGCTGCAAAAGCCGAGGGTTTCAGTGTCAAACACATGTGAAAAGCACTTGGGTTCCAGCAGCCAAACGAAGAGAAAGACAACAGCAACTCGCATCGTTAACTCAACAGCAGCATCATCATGATGTGGGTAATCAGCAGCTGAGTTTGATGATGAGAGGCGGTGGTAGCGGTGGCGGTGGCGGTGGTGGTGGTGATCAGAATGTTAAAAGACTCCGGGAAGATCACCACCTCATCACCACCGCCGGTGGCGGTGGTGCGGTGGTTGTGAATTTGCCATCTGCACATCATCATCACAACTCTTCTTCAGGTAATGTTTGCATCTTTTGTTTATACATTTTCAAGAAACAAACAAAACTCTTGAATTATTCTTCATTCCAATTATTGGTTTTGGAGAAAAAAGAAGTCTTTGTTCTTCTTTACCAACATTCGTTCATGATTTGATGGGGTTCATTCACATATATACACACACATATATACATACATAGATTAGCTTCATATTTCAAGACATAGGCTTTGAAATCAGGGCTATTGTGTGTACGCATAACGCATGTGTATACACACACATAACCCTAAATCTAGATAAAATCTATGGAGTATGGATACAATATACACGTAGTGTGTGACACTGTATGAATCTGTGTGCATTTTGCGTGTTGTAGGTGAAGGTAGACTCACTTACACCTAACCCAATAATATTTGAATTTATATGTACATTTTTCTTACACTTTATGAAATTTATCGTTACAAAATGGGTCAAATGAATACATTCGTTCTTTAACTTTTTGAAATATAGCGTTAGAAATGGGTCATTTTCCGGCGGAGGTGAGTTCTCCGGCGGTGTTCCGGTGCGTTCGAGTGAGTGCAATGGACGACGCGGAGGAGCAACTAGCATACCAGACGGCGGTGAGCATCGGTGGTCATGTGTTCAAGGGTATTCTGTATGACCATGGTGTCGGTGGCGGTGATAGCTCCTCCACCGCTGGAGACGGTGGCGGAAGTCAACATCAGCAGCTGAACCTCATTACCTCAGGCACCATGGGGGCTGCAACTGCAACTGTGAATCCTAATGTTACTTCTATTGATCCTTCAACCATATATCCAACTCCACTCAATGCTTTCATGGCTGGTACACAATTCTTCCCACCACCAAGATCTTGAAATTGGAAGTTTAATTTACAAGTGCATTTGCATGCTTTGATGTTGATGATGATGATACATTGGTTCTGTAGTTGATGTTAGTGTTCAATTTGGAGATATTAAAGAAAGAAATCATGTATGCACAATTTGACAGATTTGTGATGAATTATTATAATTTATGACTATGAGTGAAACAATGGTAATTGGTTTAGGTTTTGTTTTTACACTAATCTTTAATATATTGATCTTGTTGTTACGATTAGATGAAATTATCATATTAAATCATGAAGATGATCATTTACTTCAATGTGGTGTGCCTCTAATATTCAGAAACAAATAACTCGCTTAGAGGTAATTATTTTTATCTGTTTTTACTCTTGTATGATACTAATTTTCCTGTTAATATGATTTAAAATAATTACGTGACATCATATCATATATAGGTCTTTGTATGTATTATTATTTCTGCATAATTTCACTTATGTATTACTTCTGTAATAAATGAAACGATGTAGAGTTAGACAAGTGAAAGCAAATATGTGAGTAAAAATAGATAAATTACTAAAGGGTTAAATATATTTTGATATTAGGATGAAGGTTTAACACAATTCTGTTAGTTACTTGGGTTTTGGCTGTGAAAATATTTTTAGAGTGAGTTTTTATAACCTAATAGGGAGTAGCTTGTAGTGCAATTTGAAAAAGTTTGAATTGCATTAAAAAAGCACAATTCTCTTAATTAAACAAAAAATATTGTTTCTGAAGAATTAAAAATGGTATTTTGGGTGGCAGTTGAGTTGTTCTCCCAGTTCTAGTATATCGTACTGTTCTGCATTTGGATTTGTGCTCAGAAAATAAGATGTCATTAAGAGAAAAGAGTCTTGGAGAGTGTAATTTACCTTGAATAATAATATCATTAATTACATTCTTATTATTGTATAATCTATTAATCTGTAATTACTTTCTGCTTGGTTTTTGAACTCGAGGTAGCTTTTTGCCCCGTTTACCTGTTTATTTGCCGGGTTATAATGACAGGAAGTTCTCAAGGTTCCTTCTTTTACATTTCAAACGTCATAATACAATATTAAACATATATATATTTATTATATTTGTGTCTAAACATGTTATGTATGCATGTAGTATGTATGTATCTATGTTTGTGTGTATGGATACCAAAACAATGTCTTTGTATATGTATGTGTGTATGTTACCATGTATGGATACTAAAGCAGTGTCTTTTGTATGTATGTATATGTATTACAAATGTGTCTAAACATGTTATGTATCTATGTATATATGTTTGGATTGCATTTGTGTTTAAATCAATATGTTATGTGTGTATGTATCGAGGCTGTACCCGGGTGCTTAGAAGCAATTGCTTCTTTGGGAGAAACCATAGTTCAAACCTGGCATATGGTTTAGTGGAGTAGTTTTGGTTTAGCGTTTAAAAAAAAGGTATGTACGTATCTATGCATGTATTGTGTATGTATGTGTGTTTAAATTACATTTGTGTCTACCATACAAACATATATGTTATGTATGTATGGATGTAGTATGTAAATATGTATGAATATATGTATCCGTATGGAATTCACTTGTGTCTAAACATGTTAGCCATTATGTATATATGCATTTAGTCTGTATGTATCTATTTGCGTGTCTATGTATATATGTAGGGTTACAAATTTAACAATGTCTACATATACGTCGCTCTTTGTAGAATCTACGCATGAACCCAAACCCATGTCAATTTCGGTTGGTTACACCCATTTCGCTTGATTATGAATGTGAGTTTGCTTCCTGCATAATAATAACTTTTACTTAAAAGCTTAGTATTACTTGATAATAAATATATTTTAGAAAAGGACAATGCCTAAGTTCAAGTTGAGTCCTAAGAATGAAATGAGTTCAATTTCTGCTACCATATTATGGTTCTATAAATGCAACTCCAGCCAACTAAATGCATGCATTTGATGAGTTGTAAAATGAGTTAATATGCATGCATGATATCTTTCATCATTTATGTATGTATAACCTATCCCTCACATCTACATACATATTTGTGTATGTATAATAGTTGTATGAGAGAGTGAGATAGACCCAACTCAATTAAGACCACTCTAGGTGAAGGGTACCTCTCGTGATGCCCTAATTTGTATAAGACTTAGAAAAATAACTTTATCTTTTTGGTATTCATTTAATGTATTGGTCTAGAAGGGTAGGGGGTCCTAGATTTGGAGGGTATGTGTATGTGTAAGAGAGAGTAATGGTTACTTGAGTTGATGAAAGTTCTGATCCGAAACAAGTACCCACTTTGATCAAGACCTTACACTCTTTAAGGTTATGCATACTTTCTGACCATCAACATGCTTTTAGCGACTCTAGTTGCTTATCTTTTAATATATTAGATCCTTATTTTGGAAACCATACGTTTTGTTAGTAGTAAGTTTAAAATCATAATCATAATCACTGGAAATTTTGCTATAATACCCTTTTTGATCAATGCTTTTTTTCCTCTTAGAATATCACTAATTTAATTCACATTTTAAAAATATTTGATTTAGTGGAGGGTTAAATGGTTACATGCAAGAAAAGAAAAACCAGTTTTTATGGTTTGGTTAGAATCTCACCGGTTAATTGGATGAGAGTACATGTCATTTACTCAATTTTTTAACCCAAAATTGTGCCGCTTTTGGTTCCGGCTGATGTGATATCATTTGATGGAGTGGGCACTATTTTTTATTTTTAAGACTAAAACTAGACATTGTTGATATTTAACGTTAGGATAGAGAACAAATGCTAACCTTTGTTTATTGCAATAATTTATTAACTCAACTAGTGGTACACAGTGGGTCATGTTACTGTAAGTTGGAGTTATAATGATAAAACTAATGTTCCACAATGAATATTATTTTTTTTTTAAAATGTAACAATACTATAATCAAGTTAAATATATTAAAACAATCTATTTAAAGGTGTAATTTGTATAAAAAGTTAACATCATACAAAAAAATTAAGAATGTTTTAAAAAGAAGGTGAAGTTATTTTAAAAAAGGAGAGAAAGTTTGAATATAAGAGGAAAATTGTTACATAAGTGGTAGAACATGATGTAAAAGTTAATTACGTTGTATAATTATTATGTAAGTATTGTTACATTAGTGTTAACGGTTTATCGCAATAAATGTGAGCTACAAATCGTTATTTTCCCTTTAACATTAAAATCCACAAAATATACATTTTAAAGTCCCAAACCGCACAAGGGTATTTTTGAGGCCAAATCACACTTGCACATATGTCAATTTTTTGACTAAACCACACTAATGTTAAATTTTAAGGCTAATAATAATACGTCTATTTGCGATACATTTAGGGTGTTAAAAAATATCCGAATTCGAGAATCCGATCCGAAAATCTGAATCCGAAATATCCGAATTTTCGGATATCCGAATATTTGGATGTCCGAATTTCGGATATCCGAAAATTCGGATTAGGATTCGGATTCGGATAGTGATTTTCAAAAGTTTCGGATATTTGGATATCCGATTATCCGAAAACTAAAAAATATTTTTTTTATTCTTTAAAATTTTAGATATATTTTTATTTTAGATTGAGATTTTTTATTATATATTGGGACTTTTATGATATGAGTTGGTTTTTTATATTATTTTTATAATAACATATGTCTAACTATTGTAAAAACACTAAAAAATAGAAAAATAAAAAAATAAAAAATGAATTTCGGATATCCGAATCACTATCCGTATTCATATCCGAAATTTTGGATACGGATACGGATAGTGATTTCCACTATCCGAAATTAGGATATCTGAAATTTGGATATCCGACTTTGAACACCCCTAGATACACAGGTCCATTTGGCATTTATAGTTGGGCTACATTTTTGCGTAATAATTTGTAACGATATATCTTAAAAGAACATATATAAGAAAAGGGTGAGGTTATTCTATAAAGTGTATTTTTACTACAAAGTGTGAGAAGACACAATGAGGCTAAAAAACTCAAAAAAAAAAAAATTATATCTCACAATCTAAATCGAATTTCAAAAAGTATTTCGGAGTCTCTGTTCCTCTCGTCGTACTCTTTCAGAAAAAGAATAAAAAAAATAAAAAAAATTTCATTGGGTCTTTTATGACACAATGACGTCATTGTGTCTCATAATGACACAATGACGTCATTGTGTCTTTCATAATGACCCAATGACGTCATTGTGTCTTTCATAAATGACACAATCAAAAAACGTTAATTTTTTTTATTTTTTTTATTTTTCGATTATTTTTTTCTTAGTGAGTACGGCTAGGGGAACAAAAGCTCGGAATTACTTTTTTAAAATTCAATTTAGATTGTGAGATATAATTTTTTTGTGACTTTTTTTGACTCATTGTGTCTTCTCACACTTTGTAGTAAAAATACATTTTGTATTTGAACCTTTTTCATAAGAAAATATTAGGTAAAAAGTTGTCTAATTATTCTTTTACGTGATATTCCTTTTCTTATTATTAGCATCGATTTTTGTTGCTGACGTGATTAAAATCAACAATCTCGTGATCTCGATACTCTATGCAAATATTGTTGCTTTATATTTTGGCATTAATGTCAAACATAACCAAATGCAACTCAAGGGGAACGGTTTAGTTTGGTCCGAATTAGTCTCTTTGGATTTATTGTTATATGTGGACTAGTTTACAAATAATAAGGGCAGTACACCGATTTGTATTCACAGGTTGGGGTAAAACGCAATATAAACCCAAACACAACATGAACCTGAAAATCAAGTTATACAAACGAACTCAAACTGGACTCGTGTAATCTTGTATTGACGCAACATGATCCATTTTACCTGATTATTTTACATGTTACTTTTCAAAATAGTTAAGCACAATTATATGTGTGTAACACAATGATGTTTAACCTATGAAGTTTCATGTACATGTTTCTATTGACGTTCAAAATCTTATAAATAAATTATGACATAAATACCTTTAAAATGAATGTATGAACCAAATAAGTTGAGTTACAATACAAAATGAACGTATAAAACAAAAAAAATATGAAAGAATTTTCTACAAGAAGATGTCTTTTAATAAGTTTTAAAGTTTGGAAATTCTAAATACACATACTAGTGCAAGCGTTCATCATTTGGTTAGTCTTACACATGTTGCTAGTTGGATTATAAATGAAATGATGCTTGTCATTTTAAGCATGTGGCTATCTTCTTGTTTAGACATGTAGAATTTCAAAACCTTGATTTTTAATGTTTAAAGTTTGTTAAATTAGTCAAACCACACGTGCTAAGATGTCACGGAGTGGGATCCGGGGACTTGGGAGGGTGGGGAAATCCCGCTCCATTACGGAACACCACCCCCGAACCGGTGTAGAAAAAAGGTCCCGACGCGGTGGATATTCACCAGGCTTCATTGCCCTGTTTCTCTTCTTTTCTGGATTTGTGTGGGTCAAACGGTGAAACAGAAAAAAAGACACCAAAGACTCCCTGTAAAACGGAAATAAAAACTAGAGAAAATAAAAAAAATCTAATTTGCGGCCAATGTTACAACTTGGAAAACCTGGAACGACTTTCTCCCCCTATGAGTCTAGTTTTCATGCACAGAAACAAAATAGGTGTACAGTTAATATTGATTAACCGATCACTAAAGTCTATAATATTTTCATTTCCTTCTTCTCTTTAGTTACTTAAGCAATCAACTATTCTTCGGTATGTCATTAAGTCTCTTGTACATTTAAGAAACCGAAGTATCATTTAATTCTTGAGTGATTTATTAAATCTTATCCTTTTAATTCAAGAGATCAAAAGAGAGCATGTTATAAACAGATTATATACTACAAGAAATTGACCCTACGGCGACGACAAAAATCGTCGTCATAGACACCACTTGTCGTCGCTATAGCCATAGTAGCCATAAGCTCGTCGCCATAGGTCCGTTTTTTGTCGTTGCGACAACCTTTGTCGCCACAGAGCTCTAAGCTGACGACAAGTCGTTGCCATAGAGTAGTCGCAATGTATTTTGACATTTAATTTTTTAAATAATTTTTTTTGCAAATGTCTATGGCAACGACATGTCGTCGCCATAGGTCTAGCAGAAGATATTATTATTATATATAAAAATAAAATAAATTTTTATAAAAAAAAATTAAGGCAACCCTATAGCGACGACATGTCGTCGCCATAGACCCTTCTGTTTTAAATTTTAAATTTTAATTTTTTTATATTTTTCTGTTATCCTCCCAATATTACAAGTTCTAATACAGATTTATACAGTCAAACGAATGCTATTATATATTACGGATACCTAAACGAATATCAATATGATTCAAGATACATACCAAAAAAACAAAACTACTAATGTAAATATATTTTAAATTTTTATAAATCAAACAAATTAACTATCTAATTGTCGTCATCTTCATCATTATCGGGATTTGATTTTCTTCTTTCGAATTCATCCATTCTTTCTTGCATTTCACGCATTTGTTGCCTTAGAGCTTCAATTTCTTCATCCCGATTTGATGACGACCCGCTTGATGGTTCATAGCGAGAGACATTTTTTACTTTTCGCCCAACACCTCTCGTATGACCACGCCTTTGTCCTAAGGTGAGCTCCAAACATTCTATCTCGTTTACGGGCGACTCGCCCGCCTCCATTTACATTTGGGCATATTGATTTTTAATTTTTACCTGCATTTTTAAAGAACAAAATAAAATAATAATTAATATTTTTACGAAATTTCGCCAGCATAACTGCTGTAAAATGGAAAAAACCAACATGTTTCCCAAATTTCAACATCTAAACCAACAATACAACTAACAATATTCATTTTAAATCAATTAACGTGTGTTCATATGATTTTGACCCATTTACCTAAAATCACAAACTAATATACTAACAACATATTAAAATCAAAAATCTTGCAACGTGTGTTTGGATGATTTTGACCCATTTAACATAAACAACATACTAAATAAAAAATATAGTAACAACATATTAAATCCAATTAAACTACTAACAACATACAGAAACATGATAATAACATATATAACAAATCATAAAAATAAAAGTTTTAAACTAACCCAATCTTCTTCTGCCCTCGGGTTGACCCATCCAAATCCTTCCTTTCAATGTGCCCTCCTCCATGTCTCAATGTGGCTCGGGGTTCCGATGTGTTGCTCCTTTAAACATTAAAAATAATATTTATGATATTTGAAAAAACTAATAATACGTATTTGGATAATACATGTTTTCTTACTTGAAGATATCGCCTCTGGGCATAGGAACGACTCCCATGCAAACTTAGATAGAGCTGTTTAGCTCTATTGTCTGAGCCTTTTTGTGAAAGGCGTTTATGTTTTTCATTTGTGAACAACTCAACTACCTTCTCCCATGCCTCTTGACTCTGGCCATTCGGGGGATGACTCATAGCCCGCTCTATATCATCATAACCTCCTTGATCCAAAAAATGTTTCTTCATGTCATATCTTCTGTCTCTAAAAGCTCGCTGGCAGTCCATGTAGATTCCAAGCTGAATTCCCTGCCAGTGATCTAAAGTGCGATAAGCCTCTAGGTCAAAATATTCCTGTAAAAGAAATCAACTAAATAAATATATAAAGGATATGATAATTAAAATACAAATAAAACACTACATAAAATACTCACCTCAAGAAAATTGAATAGTGATATCTTAAAAGCATATGGAACTTTATCCCATGTGGGATAATGAAAAGGAACTGTGAAAACGTGATTTGATAAAGCCCTAACAAATAGTTGACTGTTTTTTCTGACGGCTTTATATTGTTTACCCGTGTGATCAAATTGAATGGGTAGTGGCTGGTGGTTGTTTGCTATCCATTTCTCAAACAGGTTTAAGTTTCTTTTTTTTGAACGCTTTTTCTTACTTGACGCTAAATTGATGTATGAAATTAAAAAGTTAGCAACATTTAAAATATATATTCGATGAAAAGACGCATATTGAAAATTAACAGTAACTTACACGATTGGCAACTCAAAGGGAGTGTATATCCATGTCCATGTAGGTCCCGACCTCCGCCGTCACCACCATGCGCTCCTGCTACACTTGATGACATAATCTAAAAAAAAACAAAAAATAATTACAATCATCTAATATTTGTAATAGCAAATATGGTAACATGTTTTGGATGGATACATTCTAAAAGGTTATCTTTAATACAATTGAAATCTGAAAATACTTTTTAATACACATTTAAAATCCAAAACCAATAACCAATAACCAAATTAATAACTAAATAAACAAATTAAACTTATATTATCATTTAGAACACAATTAAAATCCATAAACCAATAACAAAATCAAACAACTTTTATATAATCGTTCTAACAACACAAACAAATAATCAAATTAAACAACTTATATTATCATTCTAACAACACAAACAAATAATCAAATCAAACAACTTATATTATCATTCTAACAACACAAACAAATAATCAAATTAAACAACTTATATTATCATTCTAACAACACAAACAAAAATCAAATCAAACAACTTATATTATCATTCTAAGAACACAAACAAATAGTTAAATCAAACAACCTATATTATCATTCTAACAACACTAACAAATAATCAAATCAAACAACTTATATTATCATTCTAACAACACAAACAAATAATCAAATCAAAAAACTTATATTATCTTTCTAACAACACAAACTAATAATCAACTCAAACTACTTATATTATCATTCTAACAACACAAACTAGTAATCAAATTAAAAAAATAATATTATCTTTCTAACAACAAAAACTAATAAACAATTCAAACAACTTATATTATCATTCTAACAACACAAACTAATAAACAAATCAAACAATTTATATTATCATTCTAACAAAATAAATTAATAAATAATTCAATTTAAAATTTAACAAATTAACAAAAAATGTAAACATACACACCTTTAATTTTAAAGGAATGGTGTTGGTGGTGGTGGTTGGGGTGGGGGTGATGGGAATGGTGGTTAGAACAGTGATGGTGTAGAGCAAGAGTCGTGGTGTTGGCATGAAATCCCGGTGGTGGAAGATATTCAGTGGTGGTCGGTGATAGAACGGTGGTGGGGGTGACGGGAGTGTAGATGGGGCTTAAGGGAGTAAGATGGAGGATGACGAGAGTGGTGGTGGTGAGTTTTAGGTGTTGGTTTGCCGATAGGGAGGAGTTGAGATCGCAGGTGTGGTGGTGGTGGGTTTCGGGAAATTGAAGAAGAGATCAGGATCGATGTAGATTTGGGGCAACCTGAACCCATATCGTCGCCATAGGATTATTTAATTTTTAAATTTTATTTTATTAATGAAAGGAGGGGGACACACCTGCCAAACTGAAAAGGTCTATGGCGATGACGTCGCCATAGGTCTTTTCCAATTTTTTTGTGTATTTTATAATAATAATAATATCAAGATTAATAACAATAATAGTAATAATAATAATAATAATAATAATAATAATAATAATAATAATAAAAATAATAATATAATAATTATATTATTATTATTATTATTATTATTATTATTATTATTATTATTATTATTATTATTATAGTTGCTATTAATTTTGATGTTATTATTCTATTATTATTTCAATATCAAAAATATTATTACCAATAAAAACGTATTGTGAATGTAATTTTGTTATTATTATTACGATATTATCATAAACGTGTATAATTCACAACATTGATCATGATTGAATCATAATGGACCATTGATGTAGGTAATCGATCTTAATCATCATAACCTCACATATTTAACATTGTTTCACACTCATTGATGATATTTGTTAGGACTAGATCAAATATATAGGTTTAGTTGACTTGTCAACTCTTGTAATTAATTATTGTAATTCTCTTTTTGATAATATAATATAATGCATGAATTACATGGTAACCGATATTATTGTGTGTGTTAGTTTATGTTATTACAGAAAACATCAGACTTGGTCAATTTGAAAAAAATTGACTAAGTGTTAGAACAACCTACGGATGAATAAGTGTTCTTCCGTAGATGTTCTCTGGAGCATAACTGAAGTTTGTGCTTCCGTAGATCTCTTACGGAAGAACAACAACTGCTGAACAAGACCAAAGATCAAGTGGAGCTGCTGAAGAACAAGTACAAGAACTCCTGCGGAAGCACAAGTACAAGAACTCCTGTGGAAGCATAACCACTGAAGAACAAATGCTGAAGACAAAGTGTTGCTGCAGAAGACTAATTGCTGCGGAAGAAGAACTTCCTACGGAAGACCAATTCCTACCGAAGATTAATAAACTTGTATTGTTTCAAATCATCAAGTACGTAACAAAAAGTCAACAAGTCAACATGTCAGAGCAATATCATCAAATCAATGACGACGAAGGATAATTAAGTCAACAGAATATTCCACGTCACATCAACAAAATTTTTTATGTAATTTACAATTTTCTATGTAAATTGTGAACTCCTATGCCGATAAACAAGGTAAGGAGTCGCACATATAGAAACAGAATATCAAAACAGAATAACGATATATTAGCTAGAAAATAGGAACAGAATAGGAAGATATCTATACACAATTAGGTGTATATATTGGTCGATGAACATTGATCAACGAGAACATTAACAATATAGCAATATCAAGCATCAAGAACAAATAGCATTATAATCAATTGTAATCGATTGATTGTGAATGAAGAGCAATTGAAAACAATCTTTGTATTGCATTATCACGTTTATTTTTTCTAGTTGTTCTACTTTGTTCATCGATTTCAACTTTTGATAAACAATCCGTTAAACAGCAGGTATTGATAATTCCACGATCAATACCTGTTAAAATCAAATTGATAATTCCTGCAACGATCCTTGGATTAACAGGTGGTATCATAGCTCATTGATCTAGATCAATTGATCTATCAGTTTGACTTGTTCAATTGGTGTTTATTTAATCAAGTTAATTAACATGAGCAATTCAGTGGTTGGCGCTTATCAACCTCCGAAGTTGGAAAATAAATCTGATTTTAAAACTTGGAAAATCAGATTTAGGAATCATGTTAATTATATAGATTCTGATTTATGGGTGTCGATTACTAAAGGTCCTTATATTTCACTTGCTTTAGGACCAGACTATAAAGACAACAATCAACCCGTAAGTTTAAAAAATCTGTCACCTAATGATGCCAAGAGAGTCAAGATTGATATCAAAGCATATAGTATGCTTACTATGGCTTTGCCTGAAGATCTCTTGATCAGGTGTGAGTCATATAAAATAGCAAACTCGTTATGGAAAATCCTGCACACTTTGTGTGAAGGAAGTGACGAGATAAGGAGCATAAAAAAGGATACACTTCGCTCACAGTATGAGACTTTTCATTATATTGTGGGTGAGTCTGTTTCTCAACAACTCCATAGGTTTATGCAACTTGTTATAGAGATTAATATCTTTGAACTGAAGTACAGCAACGAGGAGTTAAACAAGAAGATGCTTCATTCATTACCAAAAAGCTGGACCCACACTGTGTCCATGTTCAAGAATACTATTGATCTGAAGGCAATTGGGTTGGACACTCTGGTTGCAAAGGTAGAAGCCTTGGAGTTAGACGAGAAAACCAAAAACAAGAGTGTTAAAGCACCTATAGCACCGTACCAATTCAAAGAAACTAAGGGTGTTGGAAGTGCCTTCATCTCTAATGATGATGAAGATAACTCTTGTGTTGAAAGTGATACTAAAGAGGAAACTGGCTTCTATGCAACCACGCCCTCCAAGTTGAACTCTCAAAACAATAAAAACAGAAAAGCAAAAGGAAAATCAGATGACTCCAAATCCAATAAAGCTAGCAATCAAGCAGAACTAATTACTATGGTTCTGGAATCACAAGAACAGAAGGCGGTCTTTGCAGCTTTTAGTTCAAGCTTTCAAGCCTACTTGGGAAGTACCTTGACTCCTACCTACTTCTGTCAGCAAGACCTTGAAGAACTTCATCCAGATGAAGTAGAAGAGATGGATCTGCAATGGCAAATGGCCATGATTGCTTATAGAGCCAAAATGTACATGAAGAGAAACAAGGGATTGTCAGTGGGAGGTAGAACAACAAAAATTATGTTGACAAATCCAAGGTGAGGTGTTACAAATATAATCTATATGGTCACTTCTTCAGGGAATGCAACAACAATTAGCAATCAACAACAGATACAAGACAAGCAAAATCAGAGAAACTTCAAGCAACCACAGCTAACAAACTCATCCCTACCAGCCACAGGCTCTTCAACAGGTACCAACAATTCTAAAGAAACTGGTTTGATTATTTTGCAGGATGGTACTTGTGACTGGAGCATGTACGAGAAGGAAGTACTAGAGGAAAATCAGGCTTTATTGGCTAATATGGAAAACCAAGTCCCACCAATGGCCAGAGAGGTAAGAGAAAGGTTATGTTCTTCCTTATGTGTTGATGAGGTTGAGAGATACGGGGCTCATGCTCAACAATTAGCTGATAAAGTCAGAAACTATGCTTTTAAATGAATCTCATAAAAGGGAACATAAACTTTATCAAGTCAAAATAAATTCACTACAAAAGGATTTAGAAAACTTATGTCTGAAAATTATAATTTGAAAGCACAAGTTGAGCATTTGACCAACTCGTTAACCAAGTCCATGTCAGATCATGCATCAACTAAAGTAAAACTTCAGAAATTCCAACTATCATCACAGTAGTATAAAAAACTGTTAAATCATATTGAATCAAAGAACAAGTCTGGGTTGGGATATCATAATGTTGCTCCACCAATTAATGATAATTACACCACCCTACCTGAGTCCATGACCAACAGTATGACAAATTATTTTGTGTCTAGCACCAAAACTGAGTCAAAAGTTGAAAATAATGAAGTGATAAATGACAAGGATTCTGAATCCATTGAAACTGATTCATCTGAATTAGAATTCTCAAAACAAAATGACTCAGAACTTGATCTTGATAACTGTGATGATCTAGATGATAGTGATGTACCTAATGAACAAGAAAGTGCTGGTTTGGGTAAGGGAAAATATGTGGTAATTGATTCTATAACTCCTAAAATCCTTGATGAGATCAAGTTTCCCTATCCACCAAAATAAAGAAATCTGCCGAAGACCATTTACTCAAGGATTGGTCAGTTAAATGAAGGCATTCATGAACTCAATAAACAGCATAAAAGTCAGGAAGCAAAAAGAACTACTGCGGAAGAAGATAGTCTCACTTCAGCAGATCACCCGAGGAAGAAGAAGACTGGTTCTCATACATCCATAGAAAAGCAAAGGAAAAGTGTTCCAAAGTCAGCTGTAGAAGTCCTAGGGAAGAAGACAAAACAGTTGTCGGTAGAACATCCGCGGAAGAAGAAATCATCAGAACCTAAACAGTCATCCGTAGAAGATCTACGGAAGATGAAAATACCTAAGGATTCACCTGCTAACCAGAAAGGTAAACAAAAGGATCTTTCAAATGCAAAGATTCAGAAAGAACTAAAGAAGCAAAAGAAGATACTGATGAAGAAACTGACAAAGATAGAAGCTGACTCTGAAAGTGAAGATAAAGAGAAGTATTGCAAATGGTGTGATATGCACAACCATAGCACAGAAGAGTGCTACTTCAGCAGCTATTGCTCCATCTGCAATATGAACAATCATATGACCTCAGATTGTTACTTCAACAAGCATTATTCCATATGCAACAAGCACAATCATTCTACTCAAGAATGTTTCTTCAACAAAAAGAACAAATTAAAGGTCCCCAAGAAGCAAAAAGATGAGACTTCTGAATCAAATTCAGAATCTTCAGAGAATGATGAATCAAAAATACCAAAGTAAAAGAATCAGCAACAAAAGCAGAAGTATGCAAAGACAAAGAAAACATTTGCTGATAATTCATCAAAGAAAAAGAAGGAGATACAACTATCTCAAAGTAAGACACCTCATAAAAAGGTAGTGTTGCAAGAAGATGATGCCTTCTTTGATCACTTTGAAAAAGGTAATCATGTACCCCAGTCAAGGATAAAGGATACAGAGACCTTTTCTGAAAGAGCCTCAGCCTCAAGTTCAAAGAAACAGTTAATGAAAGAAAAGGTGAAAGAGGAAGTGAGTGTGAATCAAGATGATAGTGATTCATCTTCATCATCAAAAGAATCATCCTCACCCAAAATAAAACATAATGAATTAATGGAATCTAAAACCAATCTAGAGTCATCTAGGCTCATTCATGAGAGAATAACAATATTAGATAACAATGGCAAGCCCAAGACCATCAAGGCTTGGGCTCCATGGTCTAACTGATTTGATTATTTTTACAGGAACATTCAGGGAGGACTGACAACAAGTGGTATGTTGACAGTGGCTGTTCCAGGTACATGACGGGAAACCGTTCTCTCCTCCATGACTTCAAACATAAAAATGCTTCCTATGTAGCATTTGGTAGGGATAAGAAGGGAGGTAAAATCATTGGTGAAGGAATAGTAACCAATGGTGTTCTAAAATTTGAGAAAGTTAACTTCTGTGAAAATTTACAATTCAATTTATTAAGTGTTTCTCAAATTTGTGATCAAAACTATACTACTTTCTTTGATACTAACTATTGTTACATTCTTAAGCCAGGTTTTTAAATTCCAGAAGACTAGATCCTTCTTAAAGCACCAAGAAAAGGCAACACATATGTTTTGGATATGAACAACACATCTATAACAAGCAATGAAACATGCTTGATTTCTAAGTCATCAGAAGATGAATCTCAACTATGGCATAGAAGAATGGTTCACTCTAACTTGCAAAACATGAATAAGTTGGTCAAAAATGACTTAGTCATTGGCCTTCTAAGGAAAGAATTTTATTGTTCTAATCACTGTTCATCATGTTTCAAAGGAAAACAACACAGAGTGTCTCATAAATCCAAAACAATTAACACAAACACAACACCACTCAAACTGTTGCACAAGGATTTTTTTGGTCCAACAATGTCATGAGCATTGGAAAAAGGCAATATTGTTTGGTGATTGTTGATGATTTCACTAGATTCATATGGGTCTTTTTCTTAAAACATAAAAGTGAAACATCAGAAACATTGATAGAGTTTATCACTAAGATTGAAAATCAACTTGATCTAAAAATTAAAATCTTAAGAAGTGATAATGGAACTGAATTTGTTAATCATATTTTAGATTCCTTTTGCAGATATATCAAGACAATTTAGTGCACCAAGAACACCATAATAGAATGGAGTTGCTGAAAGAAGAAATATAACTCTTATTAAAGCAGTAAGAACAATGCTTGCTGATTCACAGTTGCCAATCACATTCTGGGCAGAAGCTGTGAACACAGCATGCAATGCCCAAAACAGGACATTAATTGTCAAAGAACATAATAAAACACCATATGAGCTTTTGTTTAAAAGAAAACCTTACATAGGTTATTTTAGAGCTTTTGGGTGTCATGTGTCCATATTAAACACAAAAGATCAACTAGGAAAGTTTGCAGAAAAAGCCTATAATGGTTTCTTTGTTGGTTACTCATCAACATCTAAATCATACAGAGTCTATGTTCCACATGAAAACATTGTGGAAGAAAATCCTAATGTATCATTTAATGAATCCTTGTTTCCAAAATCTATAAAAGGATCATCTTGGTTGTTTGATATAGATGCATTAACAAACACATTTAACACAGGTTATTTGAATGTGTCAGGTCCTGCGGATACATGTTATCCTTATGTTCCTCTAAACATGGGTGAAGTGCCATTGAGAGCTGATCCACCAAGAGTAGTCCAGTCACTTACTCAAAATGTTACTGATCCTGGCCCTTCAAATCAAACAAGCAAAGATCATCTTGATGAAAAGAATAGGTCTACATCCGCAGAATTTCCTTCTACATCCGCAGTATTTCCTTCTACATCCGCAGAAGTTCCTTCTACATCCGTAGATATTACTACTTCCGTAGATGACCCATTGCATTCAGTTGAAGTTCATAATTCAACAGAAAACATTCAACCACCACTACCCACATATGCAGTTCAACAAACTACATCATCTGTAGTTGTACATGTAGCTGCTACGGATGCTATGCCTACAGATACAGATGGACATAATTCAATCAAAAGATCAGCTGCATGAGAATTTTGACTACTTTGTGGATTCCCCATCCCAGCTGACTCCATCTCCATCAACCAACATCACTAACTTGGATTCATCCATTAAAGTTGAACCAATACCAACATCCAGAATTCACAAGTATCATCCCATTGAGAACATGATAGGTGATCTTAATGATAGAACCACAAGAAGACAAGGGGGAGCAGTTAACATTTGTCTGTTCTCTTGCTTTCTTTCACAAGTGGTTCCTCCCAACATCACTACAGCATTGAAAGATAACAGCTGGATTGAAGCAATGCAAGAAGAACTTCAGCAATTCAGAAAACAAAAAGTTTGGAATCTAGTTGATCTTCCTGAAGGCCATTATCCAATTGGCATAAGGTGGCTATTCAAGAACAAACTAGATGACAGAGGCATTATTGTGAGAAACAAAACAAGGCTGAAAGCACAAGGTTATACTCAGGAAGAAGGGATAGACTATGATAAAGTCTTTGCTCCTGTTGTAAGGATTGAAGCCATTAGATCTTTCTAGCCTATGCATCATATAAGAAGTTCACAGTTTACCAGATGGATGTAAAATGTGCCTTCTTATATGGTAAAATTGATGAAGAAGTCTATGTTGCTTAGCCACCAGGCTTTGAAGATTCTGATTATCCATACAGGGTATACAAGCTTGACAAAGCTTTGTATGGACTTCATCAGGCCCCAAGAAAGTGGTATGAAACATTGTCATCTTTCTAACTCAAGCATGGTTACAAAAGGGGAACAATTGATCAGACTCTCTTCTTAAAACATGAACATCAAGATCTCTTAATTGTCCAAGTATATGTAGATGATATCATATTTGGATCAACAAACAAGAGATTGTGTGAAGAGTTTGAATGTCTGATGAAATCTGAGTTTCAAATGAGTTCCATGGGAGAACTAACATTCTTCCTTGGTTTACAAGTTCATCAGAAACCAGATAGCATCTTTATAAATCAGGAGAAGTATGTAAATCAAATTTTGAACAAGTACAACCTTGCTAATTCATCTTCATGCAAAACACCAGCATCAACAATAGATAAGATTGTACCAGATCCTACAGGGAAGTCTATTGATCAAAGATTGTATAGATCTATGATAGGATCATTAATGTATTTGATTGCCAGCAGACCTGACATAATGTTTGCTGTGTGTGCTTGTGCTAGGTACCAAACAGACCCAAAGGAGTCACATATGAATGCAGTGAAGAGGATTTTCAGATACCTTAAAGGGAACCCAGCTCTTGGACTTTGGTATCCCAAAGAAGGAGATTTGAAACTCTACTCATATTCCAATAGTGACTATGGAGGCTGCAACGACAACAGAAAATCAACCACTGGTGGATGCCAATTCATAGGACCAAGACTAGTTTCTTGGCAGTGCAAAAAGCAAACAAATACTTTAGTATCCACAGCTGAGGCAGAGTACATAGCTGCTTAAGCTGGTTGCTCTCAAGTCTTATGGTTTCAAAACCAGTTACTTGATTATGGTTACAATTTTCTTCAAACACCAATACATATTGATAACTCAGCTGCTATGTTCATCACTTCTAATCCAGTACAACATAGTAAAACAAAACATATTGAAATCAGATATCACTTTCTGAGAGATTGCTCAGAAAAAGGTTTAATAAAGTTGATTAAGGTGGATACAACAAACCAGCTTGCTGATTTATTCGCTAAAGCCTTTGATTCAGTTAGATTTAATTTCTTAATTGAGTCATTAGGCATGATCAATTTATATTAAGTCTTAATCAACATAATGAAAAGCATGTTCTGTCCATTATAGTTTTAATATGAACATCTATGGAAGAACAAACTTGTTCATCCGTAGATTGTTATTAATATGAAAAAGCCAAAAATATGCTTAAAACATATAAAAATACAAACCTATTGTCTTATTTACATATTTTATTGAATAAGCAGTTCATATAATAGGAAATGGTAGTATACTAAACCTTTGCTTACTTTCCTCATTTATCAAACAATGCATATAGACTGATCAGATATGATTTGATATGTGAGTAGGTTCAGCTTAAGTTGAAAATAAACAAGTCATGCATAACATAATGTCAAGGTGACAAACTGTGGTTAATTCCATTTTGAGGAGCAAGGAAGTAAGTCTTATCCTGCTGTGATCAACTTACTCATCTAAGCACACCATGTTGTAACACTTTATAACCTCTATCTTTGCGCATCATGAACTCTCTGTTATGCATAAGCAAAGACCTGAGTTCCTGGGCAACTCTGTTTTACGTAAGTAAAGACCTGGTTTCCTGATGCTTAGTAACAAAAGATTCCAAAAGGAACAGCTCTAAAAGAATCTATGGTGATTAACTGTATATCAATTCAGAGCTCACAAATCATATCAGCATTAATAAGATTTCAAAGAAATCTTAAGATAAAGCTTATAACTTATGGAACATAGTTTTAAGTGTGAAAGAGTGGTAAATTGACTCATCTACGGAGGACAAACTTCAATGTGAATTGAATGTGGAGTCCATACTTGTCCATCTTTAAACAATTTTAAAACATGATAAATAGCATGACAAGTTGAATATACACTCTTGCTTGAATTTATGAGGATCAATATACTTGCAATCAACACTAGATCTGTCTTTTATCATCAACCAAAACTGTCATTGGGAAGTTTCTTAGTGTTATAGTATGATCCCATTATATGATGTCAATGCTTGTAAATAATTTTTGGTTTTGTTCTTTTCTTTGCTAATTAGTTGGACAGATAATGTTTTTCATGCTATTCTTTATAAATTTTTGATAAATGCATAATTTTATGATTAATCACAAATTTAGGGGGAATAGTAAATCAGCATGAAAATCTGAGTATCAAATATGTTACATCTTTAAATGAAGAAAGTTGGAACTTAAGCACTAACTTGGTTGCAGGATATCTGAAGGTTTTAACCAAATCAATTTTTGCATAATTGCCATGAAGCAGAGTCAACAAGGTCCAATAGCAAACAACAAATGATCTAACATTGTGTTTAAGATCATACATCAAAAAGAACAAAAATTGCCTTTTCGTAGATTGGTAACCTACGGATAAAACAACAAATTCATAACAAATTTTGTCTTCCGTAGATGTTCCTGTGGAAGAATTAATTTGTTAAGGTTAAAACAACAAAGTTTTTGCCTTCAGTAGATGTTCTGCGGAAGCATAAACTTGTGGATAACCTCGGAAGGGTATAAAGGAAAATAGGTCCCATAATATTAAATATTTTTTAAATTGACTGAAAAGGCATAAAAGGATATCTCGACCATTGGCCTTTCTACTCACTCTCAAAACCCTTCTCATCCCTAGAAAATCTCTTAAACCCCTTTCATCAACAATCGCTGAAATCGTTCATTCCACACAAATAATTCACACATTAGTCAAACATCGAAGCCAGTATGACTAATCGATTCGTCAAAGATCATAACATATGCGCATTTCTGAATCAAGAATTGGAAGATGGATGCAGAGACATCATCTGCTATCTGAGAAGAAGTAGATTGTTTTATGCGCTAACTGCGGATCCTATTATCTATCAATCACACATGATAGATTTCTGGGACTCTGCGAATGTCGAGGAAGAAAATGAAGAACAAGTAATTTATACTTCAATTAGAAATCAACAACTGAGAATTGATGAAGAAACAATAAGGAGGGCGCTGGAGTTCGAAGAAGGTGAAGAAGGTCACCTGATGTATTTGATAACAAATACATTCAGAAAGTTTTTCAGTTAATGGGGTATGACGGAGACTATCAAAACGGTGAGATAAAAAAGGGGAGGTTGTGCAAGCCGTATAGATTCCTATGCCACACCTATCTCAAGTGCATCTCTAATAGGAAGTCCGGTTTAGACAGATTCTCGAGGCACATCTCATCGGGAATCATCTGCATTTTTGAGGGAAGAAAGTACAACTACTCCAAGTACATTCTTGGTTGCCTGTGTGACCACATAAGAATGCAGAATGACAACAAGATGTACATGTTCCCAAGGTTCATCCATCTGATCATAAACGAATGTATGCCCAATGTTGAAAGAGAAGGTGATGTGTTTGTGCAAACTCACCTAGGAAGATCTCTACTCAACAAATTGACTGGGAAGTATCAAGGCGAAGAGGTGGAGATGTTCCCACATGTGATGGATGAAACTTCTCACATACCTCAGGAACTCATATTCCCTGAACAACCACAACAACAAACACCTTCAACCGAATCACCTGAACCACCACATCATGAACCCAATTCTCCTTCACCACCATCCTTTACCAACATACTTTTATTACCACCTATACATACCATCTCATCACCAAGTGAACATACCCAACCCTTATCACCTGCACTTTCTTAAACATCAATAAACTCTGCTTCAACTGAAGTAGTGTCACTTGATCAAATTCCTCAACGATCACCACAACAATCACCACCACAACCATTATCTCAATATGAACCATACTTTCCATCACCAGCTACTGTGATAGAATTATCAGAATCATCTTCTAGTGAGCATACCCTACCTATCTCACCCATCCAATCTCAATCATCACTGCACTCTAGTGCAACAGAACCCATCTAACCACTTCTCACTCAAACACCTACACCTCCACTTCAAACTGAACCAACCACCTCACCCACACCTACTGAACCCATTGATAGCCCAACATCTATTGAGAAACTTAACTTTTATGAGGAAGAATATGAAGCTATTAATGATGGTGATACTGAGGAGATATGTCTGGAGGTTGAAAGGGAGAAAGATGAAGAAGTTGAACAAGAGGAGGGGTAGTTATGTTGACATCATTGCTTATAATGAGGATGACTTGAATAAAGAAGAGATTGATGTGAGTAAGAGCTACCTGGTAGCAAAATACAACAATTTGAACATTAAAAGCAACAGGAAGTTAGAAAAGTTGAGGAAAATAAAGAAGGAGCTGATAGAGAAAGACAGACTGATAGCTGAGAAAGATGCTACAATCACTCAACTGGAAGGACGAATAAAAAGGCTGAGAGAAGATATTAAGACTGATAATGAGGTGATTGATGCAATGAATGAGCTAATCTCTGAACAATCAGAACAACTGAAAGCAAAAGATGATGAGAATGAGAAGTTAAAGAAAAAGTTGTCTGAACGAGAAGTGAGCAAAAAGAAAGAAGCTGATATGAGTTAAAAAATGAAGGCAAAGGAACTCACAATCATGTACAGCAGAAAAAGAAAATATCTAGGTAAAACTCAAGATGAAGCTGCTGAACCTGAAAATGCACAAAAGAGAACCAAAAGTAATTGCCCACTTCACATTCAATCAGCTGATCCTCCAGATTTTCAACCAATTGAAAGCATTGAAGTAAATAGTGATGATGAGTGGGAAGAATTAACAAAAGAAGAGACAGCTGAAGCTGCTAAAGAAGCAAAGGCTGATGACTTGTTATCCACCGAATACATACTTGAAGAAAGAGCTCAATGTGCCATGTTCATGGACTTAATCAATAATGGCTTTCCCTATGACTTGGTAGAGAAAATGAATATGCCTGAAATGATCCAAGTTTTGAAAGAATTTGATGCTGTAAGACTGATGCTCCTAATTTTCAATTATAAAACTTTTTCAAAGTTCAAGGCCATGGAGCAAATAAGAAAAGACTTGGGCCATTGTGACACAAAGAAGCAGACAAGGTACAACATGACTTGCTGGTTACAAAGTCACAACTATAAGCAACATGAGCTTAAAGGGAGAACAATTGGTGAACTCAGAGCTATGATGGAGCATGTGATGAAGGTGGAGCTAGAAATAGGAGTGAAATTCAGGACTGGAGCTCCCAATCCTGCCTATAAACAAGCAAAACAAACTCCTGCTGAACCAACTGTAGTTCAAAGCAAAGATATGTATAAGGGCAGAGAAAGCATGATCAAAGAACCAAGAGACATCATTCCCAACAAAGTATGGCCCTTGGGAACTACTGTGAGGGAGATAACAGAAGAAAAGACTACATTGATACAACTCTTTGATCAGATGACCACTCCAAGAACAGCTGAAGAAAATAAAATAATAGCATAGAAATATGATTCAAAATGGGATTGTGTTGTGGTGAAGAGAACATCTGGAATGATTTAATACTTTCTAAGGGTGGAAATACTCCTTACACTTCCAGATGCATACCTCACTACTTTGCAAAACATTCCCATCACAAACTACCCAATCAGTCCAAGGGGAAGAGACTTCTCTGGACTTGTGGCTAAGTTGAGTCATAAGTTCAAGGGAGATGTGCTTAAAGAAGCAAAGAGAGAAGATACAGAACACAACAAAATGAAGTTGAAACAGAAAAGGTCTCATGTCAGTTCTTCTCAAGCTTTAGATGATGAATTCTTACAAAGAATTAGATATGAAGACAGATCTGAAGCATCAATCAAAGTCATAGAAGGAAATCAATTTTCAATGCCTATCATAGAATGGGGCTATGTAGAAAGAACCAAGGAGTTGGTGTTGCAAAGAAATCATCCACAGAAGAAGGGTCAAAGCATAAACTCTTTGACCCCATGGAGATCAAACTACTTCATCCAAGCTACACTTTATATCTACATGACAAGTACTTTCCTAAGCTGAATTACCAGGATGCTCAAAATGACCTGTGCTTGTATGTACACATCATTCAAGTTATTGACAAGCTCCATGCCAAGGCCTACAAGAGAAGGAAGTTTGACGCTGGTCAACTGATGGGAGCAGAAATAGAACCAATAACAGAACTGAGAATTTTAGAACAGGATGAGCCGGAAATGGTGTCCAATAATAGTGTTATTGCAACATTAACCACTGAAGAGAACATCCTCGGTTTGAAATACAAAACATTAAAGAGAATGGGAAGAATGAAGATAAAGTATCTGTATGAAGATCAAAAGAATACTATAGGATACTTCAACACCAAAATTTTAACAAGAGTTCAAGAATTAAGAGACTTGAACAGATGATTACAAGAGGCTAAACTTATAGGGGGAGTATTGTTAGGACTAGATCAAATGTATAGGTTTAGTTGACTTGTCAACTCTTGTAATTAATCATTGTCATTCTCTTTTTGATAATATAATGTAATGCATGAATTATATGGTAACCCATATTATTGTGTGTGTTAGTTTATGTTATTACAGGAAACATCAGACTTGGTTAATTTGGAAAAAAATGACTAAGTGTTAGAAAAACCTACGGATGAATAAGTGTTCTTCCGTAGATGTTCTCCGGAGCATAACTGAAGTTTGTGCTAGATCTCCTACGGAAGAACAACAATTGCTGAACAAGACCAAAGATCAAGTGGAGCTGCTGAAGAACAAGTACAAGAACTCCTGCGGAAGCACAAGTACAAGAACTCCCCCGGAAGCACAACCACTGAAGAACAAATGCTGAAGACAAAGTGTTGCTGCGGAAGACTAATTGTTGCGGAAGAAGAACTTCCCACGGAAGATTAACAAACTTGTATTGTTTCAAATCATCAAGTACGTAACAAAAAGTCAACAAGTCAACATGTCAGAGCAATATCATCAAATCAATGACGGCGAAGGATAATTAAGTCAACAGAATATTCCACGTCACATCAACAACATTCTTTATGTAATTTACAATTTCCTATGTAAATTGTGAACTCCTATGCCGATAAACAAGGTAAGGAGTCGCGCATATAGAAACAGAATATCAAAACAGAATAGCGATATATTAGCTAAAAAATAGGAACAGAATAGGAAGATATCTATACACAATTAGGTGTATATATTGATCGATGAACATTGATCAACGAGAACATTAACAATATAGCAATACCAAGCATCAAGAACATATAGCATTGTAATCCATTGTAATCGATTGATTGTGAATGAAGAGCAATTGAAAATAATCTTTGTAATGCATTATTACGTTTAGTTTTTCTAGTTGTTCTACTTAGTTCATTGATTTCAACTTTTGATAAACAATCCGTTAAACAGCAGGTATTGGTAATTCCGCGATCAATACTTGTTAAAATCAAATTGATAATTCATGCAACGATCCTTGGATAAGCAATATTTAAGCATAAACAGAATTAATTTACTGTTAATAAGCATAGTTTCTCGTAAATTACCATCAACGTATATAATTCAACACTAATGATAATAATTCGAACATGGCTAACCTTAGAGGTATGTGATCGACTTTATCATCATAACTAAACATATTTAATATTTTTTGACACTCATTGATGATAATTAAGCATTTATCTACGTAAATTACCATCAAAGTGTGAAATTCAACACCAATGATGATAATTCAATTAGAACTAATCTTTGGCATATGTAATCAACCCTAACTATCATAATTAACACATATTTCACAATGTTTGACACTTACCGATGATAATTAAGCATAAACAAGCTTATTTACCGGTAATAAGTATAATTTTCCACACATTACCATCAAAGTGTGAAATTTAACACCAATGATCATAATTTGATCATAGCTAACATTTGACGTATGTAACCGTGCCTGACTATCATAACCAAAATCTTTAATATTGTTTGACACTCATTGATGATAATTAAATATAATCAAACTTAATTTATCGTTAATAAGAATAAATTCCAATAAATTACCATCAAAGTGTGAAATTCAACACCAATGATCATAACTCAATCATACTTGACTTTTGACGCATGTAACTGACTCTACATATCATAACTGAACATCTTTGGCCCAAATTGATATTAATTGTTTATAATTATTATATATAATAGTAACATTTAATATAATAATATAAAATATATTATTATTATTATTATTATTATTATTATTATTATTATTATTACCTTCTAGTTAATAATAGTACATATAATAATAATAAAAATAATAACTTGTACATTAATTAATAATAATGATAATAATAATAATAATAATAATAATAATAATAATAATAATAATAATAATAATAATAATAATAATAATAATAATCATACTAATAGTAATTAATTTTATTAATATTAAATTAAAAAAAAATAATTTACACTATGGCGACGACATGTAGTCGCGATAGACTTTTCATAATGGCGGGATTATTTCCCTCTAATTTTTTTTAGATAAAATAAACAAAAAAATTAAGTTTAACCTATGGCGACGACATGTCGTCGCCATAGGGTGTCAATTAATTTTTAATTTTTTTATATTTATTTAAATAAATCAAAAATTAATTTAAATCTACCTAAGGCGACAACTTGTCGTCGCCATAGGGTTAGGATAGTCAAAAATCAAGATTTCCCTATAGCGAAGACTTGTCGTCGCCATAGGTAGATCTATGGCGACTAGGTTATGTCGTTGCCATAGGGTTTGTCGTCATAGATGCAAATTGTTGTAGTGATAGTATCTTGTTCAGTCATTCAAGCATAGTGAGATTAGAACCTACTATGATTAGAAGAGTGTTCATTAATTGAGGATTTGTAAGGGATAATCCTACCCAAGTTAATGAGAAGTAGAAGATTGATTACCACCCGATTAGTGAGACGTTGAATAAGCGATCACTATTTGTTTAGTTAGAAGATTATGATAATAATCTATACCGAGCTTAGGAAGAGCTTTTTAGTGAAGAAAAACTCTTGATGGAAACTTGGCTGGGTGTATAAGGCCAGTTTGTTAACACCCATCCATTTCACTATAAACCGGGTTCTTTGTGTTGATCTTTTTTCTACCCTAAATATTTCTTTATAGCATAGTTTTACAAGTAAATCAAAGAATATCCTTACAAACTTAATTTTGTGAAGTTCCATAAAGCGATCGTAAAATTAGAAGGAACCAATTCACCACCACACCACCTATAGGGTTCTATACACGTCATTTCCTTAAATGTTAGCTGATGTGTGCGAGATAGTAAATAAATACGCCAAGTATTTTTATGCGGATTAGGGTTTTAAATTTATACAAATGATTTCAACTTTCACCAACTACACAAATACATGCAAGAATACCTATCATTTGTGTAGTGTAGTATGGGTAAGAAACCGAGTATCGTCCAAAAACCAGACCACTACAATTAAGATAGATGTGAGATAAGTATGGTGATAATTAAGATAAACAAGTTGCAACTAAAATATTTAGATTAACTAACAATTAATAATAGATAGTCATCTCAGTTTAGAATCCTCCAATCTAGTACCTAACAACATATTATTGACTCATCCTTACCAAAGGCACACATTCATAATTTCATTAAGAATTTTTGAAAAATTATGATGAATGATTACAATATAACCGCCAAGAGTCATTTCTTTAAAAACAAGTGATAATTGTTATGAAAGTTAATGTGAAAAATACGGTAACCACCTCAAGTTTACCAAGTAAATAAATGACATGCATTGTCTTAACTTATGCCATCATACCATTATTATGTAAAGTAACCTTATGTCAGTAGGCCTTAGATAAACATAAGTAATAGTATTTGAAGGTCATAACAATCACAACTACCTGGTAAGGGTATGTGATTGGGTACATATTCCTGACTCCTTCTTAATAATAAAGAAATTATTTACTAGTTCCTTGGTTCAAATGCCATGATGATACACATAAAAATACATGCCCGTAGATGAGTAGTGGAAATTTAAAGGTCATCTTTAATCACAAGTTTAAGTTAGAATTCAAAACTCAATGATTCAAAGTTGATAGATAATCATAAGAATCATTAAAGTTTAAATTTTTATTGTTTAAACTTTTTTTATATTTATTATTTTATAATAAAAATCATTGCTTTACATTATACTCATGAAAATATTGGAATTATGAAAAATTTATAGTTTTGATAGCTTTGGATAGTTTCGTGCACTAAACTTGTGCCAGCTGTTTGAGGGGCCAAATCAATGAGTTAGAATACATTTTTTATATGGTTTGAAAGGTAAGACTATGAATTTTATTTAAAAAAAGAATCATCGAAAAAAAATTGTTATGAGGGAGAAATGGTTGTCCGAAGTTGGCCTTATGACTCTTAATGTAAGGATTGACACTTAACAATTAGATCCATCTCTTGACAAGAACACAGAATATAATCATCATGGTAATAAAATTGAATAAGAAATGAGATAAACACAAGTGTAAATAAACTTTGATTTATATTGCTCTCTGATTTGAAGAATTACAAAATACATGCGAAATCAGGAAATGAGAAAGCTCTCTAAATTACATCAACTAACAACTATTTATACTAAACTACAAAGTTCTAGCATAGTTCTCGCGCGAGATGAACTTTTCGCGCGACAACTTCAGGTTCTCGTGTGACTTGATCTTTGTCATATTGATTTGATTTTCGTAGCCTGTAGGTTTAATCCCTACAATCTACCCCTAGGCTCGATGAATCAATACATTTAGAAGTCCACGTCTACAACCTTGTAACTTCCCCATAAGCGTACATCTTGTTGTTCAAAGCCTTCATAATCAACCAACCGAATTGTGCTGCCAAAAAGTGAACATATTCATCAGCTACAATCGGACAAGCCTGCAACCTCATCAAATCAAACCTTCCACACTTAAGCAGATCCACAGGGTCGATGATACGATAATAATTGTCTACGTAGTGTATTAACGTGTGTCCTGTCTCCTTCTCATAACTCCACCACATGAGCTTAGACAAGTTGTTAACTAGCACAAGAGCGTGTATAGGGATCTTCCTTGTGTATCTAGGATGCTTATAAACCTATATCTTTATTAGTATTAGGGTCTATACGCGTCTCATCTTCAATGACTTTGGATTTAGCAGTTTTAAAGTCTTTGAAGTTGATCTTACTCTGCCTCCATATCATATTCCTAATCCAATTCCCCTTTCCATACTTGCTCGGATTGATAAACGGAACACGACCCACAACATATATATCTGGAGCTCTGAGTTTATGAAAGTTGTGCTCGTCCTGATAATACTCTATCACACCAGCTTTTCACTTAACCACATACATCTTCTTCTCTGCATCAAACGCCCAACTAAGGATAGGTTCTAAGTTTTTGTACCTTGTGAAACATGTGTAATGTCTCAGTTTGTAATGTCTCAGTATGTGTACAACACTTTGACCAGTTAGATCTGCTGCCTTGTTAGTTGTCTCTTTAGCACTTGATTCCCCAACTATCTCTCCTTCTTCAATCAAGATATCTAAAAATAAGTCCTTAAGACTATTTCCAAACATGTCTGTGTAATCTACAGTCTCCTCTAAATCATCAAATGCACTGATGTCTTCATCAGATTCCTCAGCAAGAATCTATTGCTGGAATGTATAGAATTCCTTCTCATAAGTCTTTTCAGTAGCGGAATCAAATGGTGTATAGTCAACTGTATCATCGGGACTTGGTCCAGAGACATTAGCAGAACCCGATGATCCAAAAGCATCAGCAGTTGAACCCATATCACCGCCTGGATCACTAACAATTTCAGGACTAGCAGATTGCTGTCCACTCGACTCTCCAAATTCCATGGTTTGTTGCTAAGCAAACGAAAATGGAACATAAGAAGTGAGGTCTCTGATCTTCTGCTCCATGATCTGTATATAACTGAACATAAACTGTTGTTGATGCTCCAGACTCGATCATCTCATCCTTTTCTTGATTTAGAGCATGTAAATCATAGATTTATTGAGTCTTCTCCATTATTTCTCGTTCCAGAGCATGTACATGCTACTCAAAAGTAATAGGTGTAGGTGAACTAGATAAAGTACCAGTACCATGTCTTTGTACAGGAGGAGTGTTGGGAGAATCTTCCATTCCAACTGTCTTATATAGCTCTGGATCTCTTGGTGGGGTGCTCAACACATCATCAGCAACAGGCATAGCAAATGATGTTATAGTTATTGATTCTGTAACAATCACTAGTGTCTCTAATGGTTTAGCCTCACTTGCTGTGACTAAGTCTCAGACACAGGAATATTAGAACTGGTCGACACAGTGGTCATCGGGGTCTGATGCTTACGCAACACACCTTGTCCTCTACCCCTCCCATGTGGACTATTAGAATCAGCATGTTTACTGGCCATCCTCTTCTTTCTCCTTTAAGTAGATGGAGAATCCTCAGGAATAAAATTAGTATCTCTTTCCTCAGTAGTGCGTTTGGTAGGAGTTTCTTACACTGTGGGTTGTTTTTGTAGCATATACGAGACGTTCCCGATCTGATCACTATCAGTCTCACTATCACTATCTATGAACCATGTGTCCACCTCATCTTCAGCTGACATTCCAGCTCCTTGTGAGCTTTCTAGAGCATCTTCGTGAGTGCTTGAAGATGGACCGACTTGATTTGCTTGGTGAGCTTAAGTCTTTTGTTCTTGAGCTTCTTCTTGATATCCTCAAACAAATCTACCAAGCTTGGCAAAATGAGTACTATCCCAAGCATTACCATGAGCTCCCATCAAATAGGTGAATATGTCTTTCTTCATCACCATAGCAACATAGGTGGATGAATCAGACACTACTTGCTCAGGGTAAGCAGCATTCAGTATCATCTGTATAAATTTGGGGTACATGATAAACTTCTTCCCTATAGCAGCAATCATGTTCTTTTGCGTCTCAGCAAACATAGCCTTGGATATGCTGTAAGGTAAATCATCAACAAGTGATACGAGCAAGGATCTGAATACAACACTTAGGCTATCCATCCCTGCCTTTAGGTTGCTTAGATAATGAATCACCACATGAAATAAATACTTCCAGAATGGAGATAAGTATTTCATTTCCAGTGATGGATACCAGTGATCATAACCCATCCTCTTGAGACAATCTCTCGCCATGTCATCATCAATCTTAACTGGCACATTTGGCTGATTTTCCAATAGTAATACACTGTTAATAACTTCTTGCTGTAATAACGATTCTCTTCCCCTTAACCGTAGCGGAAATATAGGGTTCTCCTTGAGTATCTCTCTTATTAGCTATAGTAATCCAGAACTGATCAACCATATCAATGTATATAGTGGGATTAGCTATAATAGTATAGTGTCCGAGAAGTCTTGAGACCGTCAATCAGGTATCTGAATAATGCCTTATTATCAGAAACATCCCCAAGAAAAGCAACAATATTATGGTTTTTATTATAAACCATTTGTCAAGCCATATGAAAAATTATTATAGACAAAGGTTGATTACTTACACATAGACAATAATCTAGACTTAGAAAAATTTTGAAATTGAAACTTTGAACTTTTCGCATGAAACCAACTAATCGCATGCGAATAGTTACATTTTAAAACTAACTTTTCGCACGACAGGTTGACTAATAGCATTAATTTGAGTTTGACCATAGGTCAACTATTCACGTGACAAGTCAGAATGTCAAGCGAATAGTTCTGAGCAATTTGAAAACTTATCGTTTCTGTTCATGTTCGATGATCTTTTCGCACGTGACAAGTCTGAACTTTTTAGATTTTCAAATTAAGCATATTTCAAATTGATTTAACCATCAATACATGTTCAACAAGTGTCGATTAGGTCAATTTTAAGATTTCATAAGGTTAATTTCATTCAATTTTATGTTTATTTATCCTCATTCAGTCGGTAAAGGTTCGAACACACATAAACTCAATCTAAATCTAATAACCATCCTTATCAAGCCCTTACTAATCAATATGCAACCACAATGAATGTGTATATCAACGATTAATAGTTTAACACTTAGAAAATTTTGGGAGTGTGAAAATCAGTTGTGCGATGCGAATAGTTCACTATTCGCACAACTGTTGTTTTATAGCCCTCCAACATCTCGCGCGAGAAGTCAAAATTTCACACACTCAGACTATTCGCATCCCTTGAGCTTCTCACATGCGAGAAGTTCAATTTTCTTTTAATATCTTTGAACTTTTGAACTTTGAACTTTTTATTTTGTTTTCGCTTGAGATTTATTATGATTAAACACATGTTTAACTAAGTGTTAACAATTAATAAAAAACTCTCAATTTTTTTGAGACTTTTGGTAAACAAAACAACTGTAAACAAACATGAAGCTTAACAAAACTAAAACTAAAACTTAAAACAAATTGACATTCATATTTATATTTATAGCTAAAAATATTTTTGATAAATTTTTCAATAATAGGATCATATTTTTATGAAATTGATTATTAGAATCATCTAGCTTTATTTGAAATAAGACTGGTTACGCTGATTGTCAATATGTTGTATCCATTTTAAAATGTAACACCCGGAAATTTCAGAAAAAGAAAGAAAAGAAAATGTTTGGAGCAAACAGGAAGTTAGTTTAAAAGCAAAGGGTTAAAAGCATGCAAGGGCCAAACTTGCACATAGTGGGTTTTAAATAAGAAAAGCTGCCATACTTTCTCTCCCACAACACTCAACTTTCGGTTCTAGTGAGAGAAGAAGCTCTCATCTGAAATTTAGTGAGAGAAAGTAGAAGAGATCTTCAAAAGGTGAGATTTTAAGGTAATTTTTCTCGGTTTTTAGTTAGGGTTCAACTTTTGGACCGAGTTTCTGGTGTTTAGTGCTCGTTTTCATGTGTTTTAGGTGCTGGAACTTCAAGTGGGCTCTTGGGTTTAAGGTGTTTTACTCGAAAGCTGTTGAAGGTGAGTTCTAGATCCCCTTTTTACTGGTTTTCTACGTGTTTGGGGTTGTTATGCATACTGGACAGGAGGTTTCTAAACCAAACTATGAATTTTTCCATGATGTACGACTGTGTACGGTTGATGTATGTTTTTAGATGATTTCTAAGCTGTTGTATGATGTTTAGTATGTTTTATATGTGTAAGATGTTAGATCTATGCTAAGTTTAAGTTAGAATGATGTTTGGGGACTGGAAGTATGTATGATGCATTGCAGATGTTTGCATGATGTCCGCTGTGGAAATTTAGTGAATCATGCATATGTCCGCTGTGGACACTTAGTAGATTTTACATGGTGTTTGCATGGTGTCCGCTGTGGACATAAAGTGTCCGCTATGGACACTTAGTGTATTTTGCATGGTGTCCGCTGTGGACCTTAAAGTGTCTGCTGTGGACACTTAGAAGATTTTTGCATGCTGTCCACTGTGGACATTAAACTGTCTGCTGTAGACACTTAGAAGAATTTTTATGCCATCCGCTGTGGACTTGCATGTCCGCTGTGGACTTTGCATTTCTGCTGTGGACACTTAGTAAATTTTATGGTTTGTCTGCTGTGGACTTGTTCATCCGTTGTGGACTTGTTCATCCGCTGTGGACTTGTTCATCCACTGTGGATGCTTCGAATATTTTGTCATGCGCTGTGGATTTTAAGCTGTCCGCTGTGGACCTTGGCTGTCCGCTGTGGGCACTTAGAGTATTTTTAAGCTGTCCGCTATGGATGTGTTCATGCGCTGTGAACACTTAGAATATTTTTGTAATTTTGGTAAATTGATTTAAGTGCTAAGTACTGGTTTTATGGTGTCCTATGCTTGTTCATGTTATGTATGCTTGTGGGTTGCTGTTATGATGATGATGTTCCATGTTGTGTATTATGATGTGACTTTACGTGGCGTGATATGTATATGTACGTAAAGTATTATGTAATGAAAGTGAAAGATAACGTTAACGTGAAGTGGAACATATTGAATGAACGTAAAGTCTTGCAAGCAAAATCGTGGAGGTTCACAACTCAACGAGGTAGTTGTTTGCTCAACTATGTGCGCTTTAGCTAACCCTTGTTAATGTGAACAGGGGTCTAATACTTGAGATTTATCGAAATGTACGACACGGGATCCTTGTCGCCCCACCCTGGTACTGTATCAGCTTTGGCATGACATGGGGGTTTACTAGTAAGCCCCGGCACAGTACCAGCTTTCGGCATGACGTGGGGGTATAGCATATGGCAGGATCTAGATAAAGGTGAAAGATAATAATGAAAGAAAGTATGAAATGAACGATGAAGAATAATAATGAATGATGATGAACGATGACGGAAGATAATAATGATATTATCTAGATGTATGTATAATGTATGATCATGTACAAAAGTAAGGAAAATGTTTTAAATGAAAATAAAGTATTTTATTATAAAACTAGAACTCACTCAGCGTCGCTGACTTTCTATGCATAATAGTTGGCAGGTATTTATTAATGCTGAGGAGGTGCAGGCATGGATGCATAAGCTACTAGGGATAGTTCAAGTCTGGCATTCATATTTTGGAGAATGTTTTTGTATTAATACATTTTTGGAATGTAAAAGAAATGAGATGATGGTTTGACATGTTTTTAGTTGTTAATGAAAAGTTAAATTTCTGCTACAAAATGAGGTGTTTTATATTATTTATGCTATGATTGACCAACTGTAAGCGTCTCGAAAATGGGGCCTTACAAGTTGGTATCAAAGCAAAAGTTTAAGAGAATTGGGTAAAATATTTTTAAAAACCTAAACTTAAACTGAGAATCGGACAAGAAAGGAAAGGGATGCCAGTCCTAGTAGCTACATGCCTGCAACTAATGTTTTATGTAAACGTATTATGTAAATTAATGGAAAATGGAATTATGTGCGTGTACTATATGAATTATGTGCTCTCTATAGATTTGGATACGGATGTAGTCAGAATAGGAAATGCTTGGAGAATTAAGAGTAAAGTAAGTGGTTAATCACAACCGGCCACTGTAAATAGGGACTTACTATACTTGACATAATCTGAGCTGTTACCTTGAATGATCGTGTTGGTGTTTGAATCTTACAGTGCTTAGAGATTACGGCTGGTAGATCTTCAAAGGCTTCTCGAAGTGGAGGTCGTGGTGGACATGGTGCTATGCCGCATGTCACGAGGGACAGAGCTAAGGCTGCTGAAACGGATCCTGAAGAGCCCGAGCTTCATCACCATGAAGACGGGGATGAGAGTGCTAATCTGAGGGCCTTAGTGAAGGAGGCAGTTGTGGAGGAAGTTCATCATGTCATGCAAATGATTCTACCATTTGTGGTGACTGAGGTTATTAGAGCAGTGAAGGAGGATGAGAGGAAGGAGAAATAAGAGAAGGAGAATGCCGCTAGGCGAGAGGGCGAATGAGGAGGAGCAAGGGAAAGGGGCAACCTGAGACTTAGATGGTCATCTCTAGTGACGATGAGGAAGGGGAAGCAGTACAGGAAACTACAAAGGGGTGCAACTATGGGGCATTCCAGAGATGCAAGCCCCCGATTTGATGGGAATGGGAGTGCTACTGCTGCTCATCGATGGGTGAGGGAGATGGAGGCGGTACTTGATATCAGCGAGTTCTGAGAGGATCAGAAGGTGAAGTTCGCTACCCACTCATTTGTGGATTCGGCCTTATGTTGGTGGGAAAACATTGTCTAGGCCGAGGGTAGCAGGGTGACTGGAAGGATGAGGTGGAGTAAACTGAAGGAGCTGGTGATCGAGGAGTTTTGTCCTTACAGGGAACTCGACAAGATTGAGAGAGAGTTCCTGTAGTTGGAGGCGGTATGACGCATCAGCAGTACACAGCTAAGTTTAATGAGATGGCGAGGCTGGTGCCAGAGCATGTGACACCCGTGTCACAGAAAATAAAGAGATACATCCCGGGTTTGCTGGAGGATATCCGCAGACATCTGATCGCCGCTCGGCCAGGTACGTTCAGGTTGGTGGTCGATCTGGCGGGGAGACTGTATGATGAGTGAGAGGTGGTGGCAGTGATGGATGAGAAGAAGAAGCGTGGCTATGATAGGAATGGGAATGAGAAATGGTATAACGGTGGTGGTTTTGTGGCTGGAGGTAAGAAGTCGAGAGTGGATGATCGAAAGGTGATAACAGAGAGGGCGAAGGCATGCAAGAAGTATGGGAGAGATCACATGGGGGAGTGTAAGTGGGGATTGAACTTCTGCTTTCAGTGTGGGAAGGAGGGCCACATAGCAAAGGATTATTGTGTGGTGAAATGTTACAACTGTGGCGAGACTAGGCACATGAGCAGAGACTGCAAGAAGTCGAGGGCTGAGAACTCCGGGGGAAAGAAGGGGACTGAGAAGGAGGGCAGGAGGTGGAGGCCAGGGCATTTGCTATGACTTGGAAGGAGGCTAGGGTGGACCCCGACGCGGTGTCAGGTACATTTCTAGTAAACCAAACTTGTGCCTCTATGCTTTTTGGTTCCGATTCTAGTAGGAGTTTTATTACTGCTGCCTTTTATGATGAGTTGCCCGCTAGGAGTAGGAAGATTGATGAGCCTAAGATGTAGAAACTGCCATTGGTAAGTAGATTAGGATTTTTGATATGGTAGAAGACTGTGACATAGAGTTGAAAGGCCATAGGTTCTCTACTAGATTATTCGTGATGCCCTTAGACAAATTGATGTAGTCCTAGGGATGGATTGGCTAGCAGCCTATGAGGCAAACATCTCGTGTTATAAGAAGATGAAGTGATTGACCACGCCCGATGGAAGTTCAATGACGATCTATGGCGATAGAGCTAGTACGGCTCCAGAGGTGATCTCGACAGTTGCGACAGAGAAGTGTATGAGATGTGGAAGTTGTGCCTATCTGGCCTATGTAAAGGATGTGGATGTGTCAGTACCATGATTGAAGGATGTACCGGTCGCGTGTGACTTCCCAGACGTGTTCCCGAAGGATCTACCTGGTGTGCCACCTGACAGCGAGATCGAGTTCCAGATCGATCTGATGTCTGATGCCCAACCGGTTGCTAAGGTGTCGTATCTTCTAGCTCACTCTCTGAGATGAAGGAATTGATGACTCAGCTGCAAGAGTTGTTAGACAAGGGTTCATTCGATCGAGGATGTGTTGAAGAAGGACGGTAGCATGAGGATGTGCATTGACTACCGTGAGTTGAACAAGTTGGATATGAAGAACTAATATCCGTTACCGAGGATTGATGACTTGTTCGATCAGCTCCAAGGTGCCAGGTGGTTCTCGAGGATGGATCTCCAATCTGGTTACCGCCAATTGAAGGTAAGGAGAAGGATATTCCTAAAACAGCTTTTCATACGCGTTATGGACACTACGAGTTTCCCGTTATGTCATTTGGTTTAACCAACGCGCCAGCTGCTTTTATGGACCTTATGAATCGGGTGGGTCGAGTCATGCTAAATAAATCAGTGATTGTGTTTATCTATGACATCCTGATTTATTTGAGGAGTGAAGAAGAGCATGCTAGTCACATCCGCGAGGTGTTGGAGATGCTTTGAAGAGAGAAGTTGTACGCCAAGTTCTCCAAGTGTGCGTTCCGGTTACGCGAGATTCAGTTTTCGGTCATGAGGTTAATCCTGAAGGGATTAATGTAGACCTGACAAGGTTGAGGTGGTGATGCAATGGAAGTCTCCGAGGACATCATCCGAGATTCGTAGTTTCTTGGGTTTGGTGATTACTACATGAGATTTATCCAAAAATTCTCTAAAGTGGCTGTTGTGGTCTTTGCAATGAAGAATTGGAGGCCACTTGGGAGTCAGAGGAAGAAATGAGATGGCACTACCCAAATCTCTTTCAGGAGTGACAGGTTTTGAGGATGAAACATATATAAGGGGGGTGGACTTGTAACACCTGGAAATTTTAGAAAAAGAAAGAAAAGAAAAGTAAGGGAGCAAACAGGAAGTTAGTTCAAAAGCAAAGGGTTAAAAGTAAGTAAGGGCCAAACTTGCACATAGTGGGTTTAAAATAAGAAAGGCTACCATACTTTCTCTCCCACAACACTTAACTTTTGGTTCTAGTGAGAGAAGAAGCTCTCATCTAAAACTTAGTGAGAGAAAGTGGAAGAGATCTTCAAAAGGTGAGATTTTAAGGTAATTCTTCTCGGTTTTTAGTCGGGTTTCAGCTTCTGGACCGAGTTTCTGTTGTTTAGTGATTGTTTTCATGTGTTTTAGGTGCTGGAACTTCAAGTGGGCTCTCGGGTTTAAGGTGTTCTACTCCAAAGCTGTTGAAGGTGAGTTCTAGATCCCCTCTTTTACTGGTTTTCTACATGTTTGGTGCTGTTATGCATACTGGACAGGAGGTTTCTAAACCAAACTATGAATTTTTCCATGATGTACGACTTTGTATGGTTGATGTATGTTTTTAGATGATTTCTAAGCTGTTGTATGATGTTTAGTATGTTTTATGTGTGTAACATGTTAGATCTTTGCTAAGTTTAAGTTAGAATGATGTTTGGCGACTGGAAGTACGTATGATGCATTGTAGATGTTTGCATGATGTCCGCTGTGGACACTTAGTGAATCATGCATGATGTCTGCTATGGACACTTAGTAGATTTTGCATGGTGTTTGCATGGTGTCCGCTGTGGACACTTAGTGTATTTTGCATGCTGTCCGCTGTGGACCTTAAAGTGTCTGCTGTGGACACTGAGAAGATTTTTGCATACAGTCCGCTATAGACACTTAGAAGAATTTATGCCGTCTGCTATGGACCTGCACGTTAACTGTGGACTTTGCCTTGTTAAATTTTATGGTTTGTCCGCTGTGGACTTGTTCATCCGTTGTGGACTTGTTCATCCACTGTAGACTTGTTCATCCACTGTGGACTTGTTCATCCGCTGTGGACTTGTTCATCCGCTGTGGACTTGTTCATCCACTGTGGACTTGTTCATCCGCTATGGACTTGTTCATCCGCTGTGGATACTTAGAATATTTTGTCATGCGCTGTGGATTTTAAGCTGTCCGATGTGGACCTTGGCTGTCCGCTGTGGACAGTTAGAGTACTTTTAAGTTGTCCGCTGTGGATGTGTTCATGCGCTGTGAACACTTAGAATATATTTTTAATTTTGGGAAATTGATTTAAGTGCTAAGTACTGATTTTTATGGTGTCTTATGCTTGTTCATGTTATATATGCTTCTGGGCTGCTGTTATGATGATGATGTTCCATGTTATGTATTATGAGATGACTTTACATGGCGTGATATGTATATGTACGTAAAGTATTATGTAATGAAAGTGAAAGATAACATTAACGTGAAGTGGAACATAATGAATGAACGTAAAGTCTTGCAAGCAAAATGGTGGAGTTTCACAACTCAACGAGGTAGTTGTTTGCTCAACTTTATGTGGTTTAGCTAACCCTTGTTAGCGCACATGGGTCTAATCCTTGAGATTGACCAAAAAGTACGAAATGGGATCGTTGTCGCTCCACCCTGGTACTGTGTCAGCTTCGGCATGACGTGGGGGTTTACTTGTAAGCCCCGGCACAGTACCAGCTTCGGCATGACGTGAGGCTATAGCGTATGGCAGGATCTAGATAAAAGTGAAAGATAATAATAAAAGAAAGTAGGAAACGTGTGAAAATTCGATTATAATGGATAGAATATTACAATCGTATTGTTGCCGTTTATCAGATCTATGATGCGGAATCTCACAGACCTGTTGATGATTTCAAGTGAAGATCTGTTGCGAGATTTAATGTATGATGATGAATGAATGATGAAAAATCAAGAGCACATCCATAAATATTTCATTCATTCATATGTATGATGATGCTAGGAGATTACAAAGGGAGTTTGTAAGAAAAATCCCTCTCACACACACTCAACCTAATTATTTCTCTCACTATGCTTGCTTAGAGAATGCTTGCTTACTTAAAGAATGCTTGCTTACTTAGAGAATGACTGACTACACTTGGTCTATTTATACTTTTACATAAATAAACAAAATTACATTTAAGCCCTAATGATTAGACAAATATTGTTCTAACACTGAAAAATTCTCTGTTGCTGATGCGTGACTACCAGTTGCTGATGTCATTCGGGACGACCGCTGATGTTGACTATTGACTTTGACCACAGTTGACCAAGTTTGACCAAGTTTGACTTTGGTCAATTTTCTTCGTTTTGATCATATTTTCAGCGTAGCTTCATCGTGTCAGTTTTGGTAATCATCATGAGATTCGACACTTAGGTTTTGGTAAGCATCATCTTCAAATAGTCTAACAATACTCCCCCTAAGATGATGCTGCCAAAACCTCATGATTATCAAAACCTTGGATGTTGATTGATGTGCAGTCTTGGAGTGCTGTCTTCTACCCCTTTTTGGTAGCATCTTCTTAGAAGCTTTAGAAAAAGGCATTGAGAAATAGACTTTGTTTTGGCACATAAAGACTTTGTTTTAGCACTTGATGGATGTTTCACCAGCTTGATCTTCTAGTCTTATTTTGAAGACCCGAAAATGCACCCATTTGCATACACTGTGGATTGCACAGGTAGCAATATCAACAGCTTTATCTCAACTTCAGAAGTGAAGGAAAAACATTAGACAATCTTCAGACTTCACATATACTCTCCCTCAACAAAAGCTTTGGAGGGTGAGGAACTTTTATGTATGAGACACCAAGAGAAGGATTCTTAGTTCTCAGCAACTGGCAGGAGATCTTTGAAGGAAGCAGGAGTGTTCACTTGACATCTTGAACTGAATGAGAAACTCAGGAATGTTATGCAATTCATCACCTACAAAAGTCTAAATCCTCTCGATAGAGGTATTGCTTGGAAGTTTCACTCCTAAATCAATAACACATGTAAATCTACCAAAACTAGGAAAAATACTAAAAATGACAAATCTTTTTGGAATTTTAGATTTTTTTGAAATTATGATATTTACAAGCTTCAATCCTTCAACTGTAATGAGATCATACTAATCCAAAATCCTCTACATCTAAGAATGTTTAATGTTGGAATAGACATAGACAAAGAACAAAGTTAATTGTAAGTATGTTTGTCCACTTAAACTCATGCAATGATCTATTGTCAACAATTTGTGATATTTATCATGTTTAGGTTTGATTAGATATGCTAATTGAGTACCCCACACTCAGAAGTTTGGAAGAATAACCCTCCTCATGAAATGCAAGGTGGCATTTTATTACAACTTGAACCAGGCTACTTAGAGTATAAATTCTCATGATATGATCCATTTTAGGATTGTTTTATACTTCACTTTGGAAGTTGATCCTCATTGGATTCTTTTAGCTTTGATCCAAATTGGGATTCTTTTCTTTGCCTTTTTGGCATGCATCAACACTTTTAGTGCAAGGTTAACTAGGTCTGTGCTCAGCATAATAAAGTTGTCCTTGTGTTTACTCTAGGTCTGAATTTACATACAACAAAGGAGAAACAGATGCTTTTATCAATGAGAAATTTATAAACCATTTTCGCATGGTGTGTTTAGGTAACCACACAAGCAAACACTTGGAAAAGACATTGCTTACCAATACCCTAAGATGGTTTTGGTCCACAATGCATATTGATTTAGTTCATCACAAATATGCTTATTTTGAATCCAAGCTGAGCCCACTAACATATCAAACAGAGCCTTGTTAGTCTTTATTGATTTGAAAAATATGTAGAAGATAGTAGATGAGTGTACTATCATTTCTCATGAAAATGCAGGAAGATTAAAAAATAATTACATAATAGTAATATTTTTGGACTTTTCTTGATTTTTTGATTTTTAGGATTTTTGGTTTTGAGTAAATAAAGAAATGGCATATGTGTTATCAAATCAATAGAGATTATCAACTGTTAGTACATGTAGCAATGTAATCAGAGTAAGCAGATGGAATGAAACATCGGCTGTTTCTTGCATTGCCATCATAGGTTCTGTGAATGATTGATGTCCTGCATTGAATCATGGTTAATTTCTGCTCCATTTGGCTCAGTTGTATCATAAACATCATGAGCAGGAAGAACGTTCCTGTCATGGGAAGGGATCAGCCACTGCTAACTTTTCTTGGGTTGGTAGGCCTCCATAACTGTCCCTAACACACTAGCAAATCAGTTAGATATTTCAACCCAGGCCATTACTATCCTGAGTTGTCCATTAGCATCTTTGTATGTGACTTGCTGGTATGGTATGATTTTGCTTTGTCTGATGATGTATCAGATTCATCTCCTGAAATTGTTTTCTTTCTCCAACATTTTTTTATTGTAAACCAACTGACTCAATGTTAGCTTGTTTAACATAAGGAGTTTGTTTGGCTTTTGAAAATCTTTTGGTTGGTTTAGAAAATATATTTTTCTTTCGAATGTTTTGTGGAGGTGTAGTAAAGGATCTTTGTCCTTGATCATGTTTGTTTCTTCTGGGCATATGATCATATTCATCATAAGGGTTATAATCATGATTATAGTAATTTGATGGATGTGATCTTCTATGATAGCCATTGTGCCAAGCATTATTCCTATATCTATCATACTTATATTGTGTGTATGACCTAGGATGATATCTTGATGCCCAATAATCATGAATATCATAATGTTAAAATCATACCCATACCGATGAGATTGAGGAGAAGAGTAGCTATGACATCTGTTGTAGTACTCTTGCTCCGATCTTGGTGAGTATGACTCTAATAGATGATAAGATCTTTGACCTGTTTTATGTTGTGAAGTTGGAGAGTTGTTGTAGAACACTCTGAATTGGTATGATTCTCCATGTCACAGTTTAAGCAGTAAGGAGAAGGTCTGGATCTTCTTCCCTTAGGCTTGGATAATGAAGTTGGATTTGATTGGAACTTCACAGCCTTTTGTCTTGGTTGTTTTTGTTGCTTTCTCTTATGAGGACATATATATGTATCACTCTCAATGTTTTTACAGTCAGACGTGTTGTGTGAATCTGAATTGCCTGTCTCGTAGAGAATTGGTTGTTGTTTTAGAGTTTCTAATGTAGCCTTTGAGGTTGATGGTTGGTTTGGATTAGGTGTAGAAGACTTGGTCTGAGTTTTCTTCTTTCTTTTAGATCTGGTCTTCTTCCTCTTGACATGTTCTTTGATTTCTTGTACCTCAGGCTTCTGTTTGTTCTTTAACTCCATCTTAATCTTTGCCTTTAGTTTAGCCTTAGGCAATTCTGGTTCATGAAATCCAACTGGTTTGAATTTCTCATAGAGAACCATAGCCTTTTGTTTGTTTTCAGGCTTTGCTGCTTTGGATTTCCATGGCTGTGTTTGTTTTGGATTGATTTCTTCAATGACATGATTAGTACATGTCAATGTTACTTTGTTTGGTTGGTTGGTTTCTTCATCACTATCATCACTTGCAGGATCTCCATCTTGACCATCACAGGAATGAAAGGTTTCATTCTATGGTGATTAGGTTTGAGGTACAGCTTTGATGCTGTTTCAGGAGAAGTGATTTGAGTGATAGTGGATGGTTTGTCTATTGTATGATGATCATGCATATTTGAGTCTTCTTTGACTGGACTTGTCATTGAAGTTGGCATTTCTGTGTAGTTATCATTGTAAGGAGGAGGAACAACATGGTATGTAGTTCCAGCACTCTTCTTCTGATCTCTTTGTGCATCAAGTAGTTCTTCCAACTTGCTAGCAGTCAGCTTTAAATTCTCAAGTTCAACTTGTATTGATGCATGATCTACTTTTGTCTTTGTTAGAGACTCAGTGAGTCTTGTAACTTGAGCTTGAAGACTAAATCTTTCTTCAAGGAGTTTGCCTACATTCTTTAGCAGAGAATTGATTTTATCTTCAAAGGCTTTATGTTGTATCTTCAATTATGCATTGGTAGCCTTTTCTATATTGACTGCTTGATTTATGTCACACCCTCGCTAGAAGCGGAAACACGAGGATGCGACGGACGGGATTGTCATAACACATTGGGGGTCTAACAGAATATCTAAAGGTATTCTCCATAAATAGGTCATGACGTCGCCCGACACATTGGAACACGTGTCAAGTATAGTCAATTCCAAAACGTCATACCATAAATGCATAAATATTTCAAAGTTCCATTCAGGAACAAAGAAGCACAAGTACCAAAACAATCCCAAGTACAAATCCAACAAATTACAATTCAACAAAATAAACAAGTCCAAACAAGTCCAAAAGTCTCATGATATGTATGTTGCTCCCAAAGGAGCGGTCTTGTCTAAGTCCACAGCCAAGCACCTAAGCCTCATTACCTGAAAAGACATGCTCTAAAAAGTCAACATACGTTGGTGAGTTCACAGGTTTAAAAGTACAAATAGTTTGCCGTGTATAACATGTGCAGAAAGTTGTATGTGAGTAAGATTACATAGCAGTCAAGATATCATCATAAGTTTAAGATCAGTACAATTCCAATTACCCGGATTATATTCACCCAAGGGCAAGACCAGGCCAAGTCAGTCTCGACTAGTATATCAAAGACAAGGGTGGGGGTGTCAACCCGTTAGTACTAACCATACCTCTCCATGACGTCCAAGTCACAAGAACAAGCACAAGTCCAATCACAAGTACAAGTACACACCCGTGAATGATCATCTAGACTCAAACCATGACCCAAACCACATACAATGTCCCCAAAATAATTTTACGACACGACATAGTCCAAAACCATGAGCATGCTTTTCCCTCAAGTAAAATAAATTAAAAAAGGGCCATGAAACTCACCTTGAAATAGCACAGTCCAAATCCCATAATACACCAAGAAAGCACTAAAAGTACAAATCACAGAAAGATTCCTAAAGGACAAAATGACTAATAAGGGTGCAATCCTTGTAGCCCAGTCCTTAATGTCCATCAAGGTTTTTATTATCACTTTTATATATATTTATTAACTTATTCTTTTAAAAATTTATTTAACCACTTTTAAATACAAAATTTGGCCTTGATTGATTATTCACTTTCAAATCTTATTTTAAGTCTATCAAAACATTTCAGCACGTATATCTGATTGTGCACCAGTTTTGCATAAGCTGTTTAGAGATTGAAACGGTGAGGAAACGTTAAGTAAAAGGTACCATTTGAAAGATAAGACTTTAAATTAAACTCCAGAAAAAGAATCATCTCTATTGGGAAAAATATGAGAAAGTTATGACTCGATGAATACAGACCAATCTGCTGCCCTGATTCGTCAGTTTTGACCTTCAGTTTTGTTAGTCACGTTTGGAGGACCAAACAGTATTGAAACGACACGAGACCACATGGATTAGTTGGAGGACTCATTTAACTTGATTTTAGACTCAAAGTTTGCCCCATTTGGATGTATTATGACCAAGTTATGTCCTGTACAAAACTTCCTATTTTTCTGACAGGAAACTGTCCAGTTCATTAGTATTGTTCCTTTGCATCCCAAACCCCAATATTTGACCATTAATGATTTCAAAAATGATTTATAAGTCCAAGATGTTGATTACGAACAGGTATTCCAAGATTACAACCCAATGTTAATAGATTCAAAGAATATATACAAAGATTGAGAATTAGGGTTATACCGTTTGGAGAGTTGAACACCCAAAACACATAAATCATCACGATCCAATGCCCAAAACCAAGAACACGAGAATATTAGATGATGATTTTGATGGTTCTTGATGCATAACATCAAGAACATGAATAAACAAGGATAAAATCATCAAAATAAATGGTTTTCTTACCGGAGAAGGTGTAGATGATCAAATCTTGCATAAAAATCAATCTTGAATGCTAGAATATCATCAAAATCGAAGTAATTGATGATAATTTCGATTGATTGGAATGAAGAACAAGAAGAAGATGGATGGTGACGGCTAGGGTTTCACTAGAGAGCATTCTTGGAGAAAAATTTGTTAAAAAAAAAGAGAGAACAAGAGGGAAGCCCCCTTTATGTGGATTCGGCCAAGGGGGCCTTAGATGGGCCTCCCGGCCCTTTGTCCATTTCGTCCAATTTTGCCTCGTCCCGATACGCGTGCCGTCCAATTTTTGCATTTTTAAATTTTCTACGCGTCAACACGATTCCAACGGACTATTATATGCTATATAAACTATGAAATTTATATTTTTAAATTGAATTAAGTGTATTTTGCAGACTTTAGGCAAAACCCATTGATGTCCGCTTTTGTTTGCGTGCCTAACGTAAGATGTATATTCTTACATTTTTAAGTCTTTAGTCCAATTTAAAGCACACAACTATCATGCCAAGTCCAAATCAGTGAACGTCCACTGTCACCATGTCCAAGGCCCACCAAAACATATTAAGCCCATAATGCACAGTTCTAGAACTTAGCGTGTCTACACGCGTCTAATGTACTATACACACATCAAGTCATAGTCAAAGAGTCAAAGTCAAAAGGCAAAGTCAACGGTCAAAGTCATTGGTCAATACACCTATTTAGGTGACGGATGTCATAGTATCCCCCCATTGAGAGAATTTCGTCCCGAAATTCAGTCAGAGTTATCAACTGCAATGCCTTTCCGTGAATAGGTAAAAAGTACTTAGTCCTCAATTGATCTTCCCGCGCACAGATAAATTTGGGCCCTCTCTTTGAGTTCCATCTAATCCTTAGGATCAGGATTTCACTAATATTCAAAGTTCAATTTGTTTAGCCATGATCTCAGCCAGTTCTTCGACGAATCGAAGTTTACCGTCCATGGAACGTGCCATGCACCCCTCTCGGTTCTTGCTGTAACTCAAACTGATAATCCCGTGACCAAATAAGTTTGGAAGTCTTAATTGCACTTACCAATATAGGTGCTAATTTGATCATTTGCCAAAGCAGACAATGCCTTCTAAGGCAATAACTCATATACCGCCCATAAAAACAAAGTCTCTTGAGATGGCTTTTTAGGTTTTACAACCAATTTATTAATATCTCCAGAGTACGACTGTTGTCCATTACCAAAAGTTAGATACTAGCCCGGATTCCGATTTCACATTCATGGTATCAATAGTGTTTATATATAAGGTGTACCGCAGCTAACCCACCACACTCCTTACACCTTGATAGTGTACCAGTCACCAACCGTATCTAATTATCAAATCAACCAACATCTTAGAAAATTTTCCTAAAGGAAGGGTTCCTTTGATTGTCAGTGTAAACTTCTAACGATCTTCAATAGCCTTTAGTCTGTCTGTGATCCAAAACCCGTGATCATTCATCTCTTGAATGATTTATGGTCCAGTCATCTAACTTTACACGACTTTTTCCCATTACATCGGCAATCGAATCTTACATTCGTTTAGTGCCTCGAACAGTGCTCCTATAAGACTCTCATTACAACTATTGTTGTAGGTAATTTAACCAATGGTTGGTGCGTCTCCTAGCTACCTCCATGTCAATGATAAAAGACATTAACATATCAGCCAATGTCTGCATAGGTCACTCACTCATACAATGAGTATGAAAGTGGTAAGTCTCACTCATGTCCAGACGTGTACCCAGTGCCTACTATGAGCTATGCCAAATCGTTTCTGTGACCTCTCATGTATTTGTTAAATAGTCGTTATTGATTCCGTTATCTCTTGTAAGGGCTTGTTTTGTATTAATGCAATTACGGGGATTCATTTTGTAAATTCTTGATGTAATTAAATGCTTGGATAATTAATATTGTCAATAATAATAATAACCATAATAATAATAATAACAAAGAAAATGTTAAAATTAAAAATAATAAAAAAATAATAATAATAATAATACTAATAATAGAAAATAATTATAATAAGTATTAATATTGTTAATAAATAAAAGTAATATAAGATTAATATCCTAAAAATTTGTAAATTATAGTTTGTGCATAAAATAATAAAGTTAAACACTGCATGGTCCAAACTGTAATTCTGTTAAAATTAAAGTGAAACTTTGGATTAAATTGATCAAAACATAAACCACAGGGACCAAATGTGTAACTTTTACTTACAACCCAATTCCCATCCCCAATTTTCCGGTGGGAGCTCCGGCCGAGCTCCGGCCACCCCCAAAACGCTCAAGTTACACCGAATTAAACCCCCTTTACAACCATAAGGCAGTTTCGAACCTGCGGAGACTCTTTAATCGGATTTTAATCGAAGTCTTGATGGTTTCTATCTGTAACCGAATGATCATCGAATTCTCAAAGCTGTTACCCACTTAAAGAACAATAACAATCAAATTAAACGAACAAAAACGTTCGGGTAATCATTTCAAAGTTATTGGCAACATCAATTGCACCTGAAACGACATTGTAAATCGATTTATTCATCTGAAACAGCCGACTTTAAGCTCATAGCCGTTGGGCATCAATTCGAACGAATTGGAACTATAAAATAGGGGGCAAGGATCATTACAACCCCTTTTAACTCTTCGAACCCTCAATTGTTCGAAAAACACACACACAACGAATAGGAACCTAGAACAGTCGCAAGCTTCGCTCGAACTTGAAATCGACAAGACCACTTCAACTCAGGTAATTAACTTGGGGATTACACTCGATTTGGCATGGGAAGCAAAAGCCCCATGCTTAATTTGGGTAATAACAACAAATCTGGGTTCAATTTGATCGATTATGAATCTAGGGTTTATGTGGAATTTGGGGATTTTGAAGTTTATATGTTTTAATTTTCGTCTCTGAAACATGACACAGAATAGGGCTTTGGTCCAGCGGTTGGTGTGCTTGTTGCCTTGGCAAGGGACCCGGGTTCGAACCCGAGGCCCTGCCATTATTTTTTTAAAAGAATTTTGAATAACTTTTAAATTTCAGAAACATTCTAAAAATTATTGTTATCAAATAAAAATCATTTTTAATAATAAATTACATCAAATCATTTTCCCTTAAATTTCTAAAAATTTTAATTAAGAAATTTTCTTTTCTTTTATTTTAAAAAAAAATTATAAAAAGTTGTACAAAATACCCTTATTTATAATCTTATATTGAAATGAGTTCCACCTAATTCTTAGTAAATTTTATTGGAATAAATTCTTTATTATGACAAAATAAAGTTACAATTATTTATACTTATTTTATGAAAATAAATATATATGTACATATTTAAAATATACACTCATTTCAACTATTATAACCACTTAAATCATTTAAATCTATAAATTACTATTTTATTTAAATCTATAAATCTTTTATTAATAGTGTTAATTACTAAAATTCTTATTTAAACCATTTAATTACCAAATAATAAAAGGTTACATCTATTTAATAACATGAAAATCATGGACAAATGGTTTATAAATATAATACCAAAATCACCATGAATAACTTAACACGGCATTTCATTTAGGTTGATCGTTATCGCGTTCTCGGTATTATATTCAAGACTTATTATTTGTCATCCTTATTATCCATGTGAGTTTTTCCATACCCCTTTTAATATATTTTCACACTTTGGGGAGAAACATGTTAACCTTATGATAAATACACTTGTAAACTCGTTTGAATCTTGTAAACACTTGGGCAATTCTTCTTATTTGTCGTGGCTAGTTGAACTCTTTTAAGTACCATGTGATGACTATAATATGTACAATCATTAACTATTGCTAGCCTGGCAACGTCATAGATCTATGGGCCTGACAAGCCTACTTGGTTAACCCAAGTACACTTAGCTAATCGTTTAATCTTGTAATCTTGAAATCTTGTAATCTGTCAAGGTTTGATTGTTACATTTGTTCATCCATCCCTAGTTACTTTATTCAATAGCCTATGACATGAATTGCCATCTTTTATTTATATTTATGTATGAAAACTATGGAAAACTCACCGACATTATGTTGACCTTTTATTTTAACATGTTTCAGGAAATGATAATGCTTAGCCTTCTATGAAGACATTGTTACATCTAGTACTGGACCTAGATTGAAATAAATAGGCATTTTGATATCATATGACATTGAAATTCTTATGTTTTAGAACTTGTTTCTATTTCTTAAATGTATGACATGAATATGGATCTTTAATAATATTGCCATTTTAAATTAGCGTTGTGTGGCATGAACAATCTTAACCCTCACATCTTAACATTTCCGCCATTAAGGTTGGGGTGTGACAGATTGGTATCAGAGCCCATAACTATAGGGATTTAGGTTATTAGAAATTGTGACCTAGACTATGGTTAAACTAGGAACCCTTTTTATGACAATCGCTATGATCTTGTAAGTATGCTTATATGTCTATCTTGATGCATGACAAAATTCCCTTATGTGCTATTTGCTTACATTTAGAAAATAGTGCCTTAGGAATATGCCTTGCACCTTGTAAACCCCAACTTTCTAATCTTCTTCTTATGCCTCTACGTTCCATCGCGTCTAATCTTTTCTAAACCTTATTCTCGACTACATGTGGAAACCTACGCATCTAATCTAGTGAAAAAAAAAATTCCTTAGACGATATGTCTAAATCTTGAAATTCTCATTGAGGTTTTAATTCTGATAGCCTTAGGGAAGTGTATGACACATAAACACCTGTATTCTGGATTTCCTGGAAAAAGGCCATCGGGCTAAGGCAAGCATTTCGTATAAATCTCATTGCGAGACCTGTTATGCTTACCTGGGGATTTCTGGGATGAGTGCTAAATTATGATCAACATACACACTTTTCCCGAGGAAATTAGGATTAAGTCACCTCGACGTGTCCATGTTCCTATTGGCTATGTGATACCAAATGGAACCATCCTGGCTGAATATAAATTATCTAAAACTCCTGTTTTTTTTAACTGGTTTTTCTCCGAATACTAATATTTTCATTATTTCTATCATATAGAATGTCTCGTCGTCATGGAAAACGTGCTACCTCCGATCGCAAACTCGCTGCAATGATCGCCCGGCAAATGGCCGCTGTACTTCCAACGATGGTTGCTGAACTTAGCAGCACCCTAATGGCCAACAACAGTAACAACGCCAATGGAAACAATGGTGGTGGTGACAACAATGGTCAAGGGGAAAATAGCAACAACCAGGTGGGAATAGTCGCACTTACACATTCAAGCACTTCCACTCGTGCAAACCCACTAGCTTTAGTGGAAAGGAAGGAGCCACTGGACTTCTCGAGTGGTTCGAAAGTATGGAAAATACGTTTATCGTCAGCGAATGTCCCGATGAACTCAAGGTCCGATATGCTGCAAGTGTCCTTCAACAATGGGCACTCACTTGGTGGAATAGTGAGAAAAGGAACCGAGGGATTGAAGTTGCCTTGGCGTTGCCTTGGGAAGAATTTAAGGACATAATGATCCAAAAGTTCTGCCCGAGGAGTGAATTGCAAAAGCTGGAGGAGGAATTCTGGAACCTCAAACAGGATAGCGGGAACCATTTGGCTTATTCCACCCTGCATCATGAGTTGAGCATGCTCCTACCTCACATGGTGGATACCGTTCCCTGCAACATCGAGAAGTTTATTAAGGGGGTACCACCTCAAATTCAAGATGCTGTGGTGGGTAGCAGGCCCAAAACTTTGGAGGAGGCGATTAATATCACTGCCCAGCTCACTGAAAACCATATTAGAGTTGGTACTTTGACGGTGAAAGGTGCCAAGACTGCTGTGAAGGTGACTCCCGAGGCTACAAATGAGGTGAAGGCCGAGTCGTCTTTCAAAGGCAAGAAGCGCAAGTTCACACCGGCTCGTAATTATGCAGTGACAGCACCAAATGCCCCTCAAAGGCAAGTTGTCGTTGTAAATCAAGCCCCCGTGGCGAGGGCTTATACTGGACCGCACCCGATGTGCAATACTTGCAAGTACCATCACGCGAGTAACACTCCTTGTCGAGTTTGCTTGTTGTGCGGAAAGTATGGGCATCTGGTGGCTACCTGTCTTCATGCCCTGAATAATGCTGCGTTGGTTGCCAATCGAGTCTGCTATAACTGTGGCGAACCTGGACATTTCCGTCCACAATGTCCTCGCAATGCGGGAACTGTGCCACCGGCTCGTGGAAGGGCTTTCAACATCAACGCCAACCAAGCTCAAGCCAACAACAACGTGGTGAATGGTACGCCATTAATTTCTTTTAATCATTCTTTTGTCTTGTAAAATCCCTACCTGCGTTCATTATGCCAATAATAAGTTATTATTTGAGCAGGTATGTATCTTGTAAATAGTCGTTATGATTTTGTACTTTTTGATTCGGGTGTGGATAAGAGTTTTGTATCTTTAGAGTTTGAGCTTATTCTTTCTAAGCCGCATTCTAATTTAGAAAGATCTTTTATGGTCGAAGTAGCCGATGGCAAAACATTGAAGTCAATGTCGTGATACGCGATTGCACCTTAAGTCTTAACGAGCACGACTTTCGCATCGACCGTATTCCTATGCAACTGGGGAGCTTCGACGTTATTATTGGCATGGATTGGTTAGCGAAGCAACGCGCGGAAATTACATGCTTTGAGAAGTGCATTCGCATTCCTTTACCATCGGGTGATACCTTGATGGTCTTTAGGGAGAGATCATCCCAAAGACTCAAACTCATGTCTTGCATCAAGGCCCGAAAGTGCTTGAGTAAAAATTACTTAGCTTTCATGGCTTATGTAGTTAACACGAAAGCCAAGGGTAAAGAACTGAAGGATATACCTATCGTGCGGGATTTTCCCGAGGTGTTTCCCGAGGATCTTAGTGGGTTACCTCCCGTGCGAGAAGTTGAGTTCAAAATCGACCTGATTCCTGGTGCAAATCCCGTGGCTAAGTCGCCTTATCATCTTGCACCGTCTGAAATGCAAGAACTAGCTAGTCAACTGGAAGAGTTGACCGATAAGGGTTTCATTCGACCTAGCTCTTCACCATGGGGTGCACCCATGCTATTTTTGAAGAAGAAAAATGGTTCTTTCAGTATGTGCATCGACTACCGGGAACTCAACAAGCTCACTATCAAGGACCGAAATCCTCTTCCTTGAATTGATGATCTCTTCGATCAACTTCAAGGAGCTACACAATTCTCGAAGATCGATCTACATTCTGGTTATCATCAATTACGTGTTCACGACAATGATATTCCAAAGACCGCGTTTCGTACTCGATATGGACATTATGAGTTCATGGTTATGCCTTTTGGCTTGACTAATGCACCTGCTATCTTCATGGATCTCATGAATCGGGTATGTAAACCGTATTTGGACAAATTCGTGATCGTGTTTATTGATGACATTCTCATCTATTCCAAGACAGAGACCGATCACGAGTTGCACCTACGTCAAGTCCTCGATCTTTTGAAGAAGGAACAATTATATGCCAAGTTCTCCAAGTGCGAATTTTGGCTTGAAGAAGTCCAATTCTTAGGACATGTGGTGAATAGCCAAGGAGTTCACGTTGATCCTGCAAAGATAGAAGCCGTGAAGAATTGGTGTGTTCCCACGACCCCAACTGAGGTTCGTTCTTTTTAGGGTTTATCGGGTTATTACCGTAGGTTCATTGCAAACTTTTCGAAGATTGCGAAACCGCTTACGGCGCTAACTCAAAAGAATAGACTTTTTGAGTGGGGGCCCGAACAAGAAGATGCGTTCGAGACGTTGAAACACAAACTGTGTAACGCTCCTATCCTAACCCTTCCCGATGGAAATGGTGACTTCACTGTATATTGCGACGCGTCTAGTCAAGGTCTTGGTTGCGTTCTCATGCAACGAGGTAAGGTCATAGCTTACGCGTCGAGACAATTGAAGGTTCATGAAATGAACTACACAACTCATGATCTCGAACTTGGTGCCGTAGTATTTGCTTTGAAGATTTGGCAACATTATCTCTATGGAACGCAATGCATAGTCTACACCGATCACAAGAGCCTTCAACACGTGTTTAATCAAAAGGATCTCAACATGAGACAAAGACGTTGGGTTGAACTAATTAGCGACTACGACTGCGACATTCGCTATCATCCTGGAAAGGCGAATGTTGTAGCCGACGCACTGAGTCGTAAGATCCATAACAAGACTGTCTCGCTTCAAGAAATCCGAGATCGAAGGCAATGGTTTGACACGTTGGGGGAGTTTGACACCGAGATACATGTGAACATTAACGAGGCCACTATCATGCTTCAAAACATAAGGGTTGACAGTGATCTCGAGTTTTGCATCCGCGAGGCTCAACAAGCGGCGCTAACCAAGGAAGGGAAAGATGAAGATCTAACGTATAACGTTCGATCACAATTGGAGACAAAACCGAATGGCATGTGATATTTCTTAAATTGACTTTGGATCCCGAATCGCGATAATCTCCGTCACTTCATTATGAACGAAGCTCATCAAACCTGATATTCTATTCATCCTGGATCTGATAAGATGTATATGGATCTACGTGGCCAATATTGGTGGCCAGGAATGAAGAAAGATATCACGCCTTATGTTTCCAAGTGCCTCACATGTGCAAGAGTCAAAGCTGAACATCAACGGCCTAGTGGTTTACTTGAACAACCTGAAATCCCTATGTGGAAATTACACATATCCATGGATTTTATAACCAAGTTACCACGTACCCCTCGTGGCCATGATAGTATATGGGTGATCGTTGACCGTTTGACCAAAACGGCACATTTCATACCAATACGAGACACCTACAAGGTTTCAAGATTGGCTCGTATCTACATCGATGAAATTGTGAGTCTTCATGGTGTGCCGTTGCACATTATCTCCAATCGTGATGCTCGGTTTACTTCGCATTTCTGGTCTTCTATGCAAGAACTTTTGGGTACTCAACTGGATTTGAGCACGGCTTACCATCCTCAAACGGACGGCCAAACCGAGCTAACAATCCAAACCCTTGAGGACTTACTACATCTTTGTGTCCTTGATTTTGGTGGTGACTGGGATACGCATCTGCCATTAGAGGAATTTTCGTATAACAATAGCTATCACTCGAGTATCAAGATGGCACCATTCGAGGCTTTATATGGTCGTAAATGCCGTTCTCCGATCTGTTGGACTGACAATGGTGAGAATTTCATCACTGGTCCTGAACTTATCCAAGAAACGACCGACAAAGTCTCTAAAATCCGAAATAACCTTGAGGTGGCTAGAAGTCGTCAAAAGAGTTATGCCAATAAAAGACGCAAACCGTTGGAGTTCCAAGTCAACGATATGGTTCTTCTTAAGGTCTCTCCATGGAAGGGTGTTGTTCGCTTTGGGAAGAAGGGTAAGTTAGCCCCTTGTTTTGTAGGACCTTTTAAAATTCTGAAAAGAATTGGGAAAGTGGCTTACAAACTAGAACTACCTTCCGAACTTAGCGGGGTTCATCCTGTCTTCCATGTCTCAAACTTCAGGAAATGCCTAGCCGATGAAAGTTTGCATGTTCCTTCGGAGGAAATCCAAATTAACGAGTCGTTGCATTTCGTTGAAAATCCTGTCGAGGTTATGGATCGAACGTTGAAGAAGACCCCGTACATCTACAACACCGATCGTCAAAGTCCGTTGGGAAAACAAACGTGGAGCTAAGTTCACTTGGGAACGCGAGGACTACATGAAGAAGAAATATTCCTTTCTTTTCGCTTAGTTTTGTCTTTAATTTCAGGACAAACTTCCTTAAAGTTGGGGAGACTGTGACCTCTCGTGTATTTATTAAATAGTCGTTATTGATTTCGTTATCTCTTGTAAGGGCTTGTTTTGTATTAATGCAATTACGGGGATTCATTTTGTGAATTCTTGATGTAATTAAATGCTTGGATAATTAATATTGTAAATATAATAATAACCATAATAATAATAATAACAAAGAAAATGTTAAAATTAAAAATAATAATAATAAAAAAAAATAATAATAATAATAATAATAATAATAGTAAATAATTATAATAATTATTAATATTGTTAATATATAAAAGTAATATAAGATTAATATCCAAAAATTTGTAAATTATAGTTTGTGCATAAAATAATAAAGTTAAACACTGCAGGGTCCAAACTGTAATTCAGTTAAAATTAAAAGTAAAACTTTGGATTAAATTGATCAAAACATAAACCACAGGGACCAAATGTGTAACTTTTACTTAAAACCCAATTCCCATCCCCGATTTTCCGATGGGAGCTCCGGCCAAGCTTCGGCTAGCTCCGGCCACCCCCAAAACGCTCAGTTACACCGAATTAAACCCCCTTTACAACCATAAGGCAGTTTCGAACCTGCGTAGACTCTTTAATCGGATTTTAATCGAAGTCTTGATGGTTTCTATCTGTAACCGAATGATCATCGAATTCTCAAAGCCGTTACCCACTTAAAGCACAATAACAATCAAATTAAACGAACAAAAACGTTCGGGCAATCATTTCGAAGTTATTGGCAACATCAATTGCACCTGAAACAACATTGTAAATCGATTTATTCATCTGAAACGGCAGACTTTAAGCTCATAGCCGTTGGGCATCAATTCGAATGAATTGGAACTATAAAACAGGGGGCAAAGGATCATTACAGCCCCTTTTAACTCTCCGAACCCTCAATTGCTCGAAAAACACACACACACACAACGAATTGGAACCTAAAACAGTCGCAAGCTTAGCTCGAACTTGAAATCGACAAGACCACTTCAACTCAGGTAATTAACTTGGGGATTACACTTGATTTGGCATGGGAAGCAAAAGTCCCATGCTTAATTTGGGTAATAACAACAAATCTGGGTTCAATTTGATCGATTATGAATCTAGGGTTTATGTGGAATTTGGGGATTTTGAAGTTTATATGTTTTAATTTTCGTCTCTGAAACATGACATAGAACAGGGCTTTGGTCCAGCGGTTGGTGTGCTTGTTGCCTTGGCAAGGGACCCGGGTTCGAACCCGAGGCCCTGCCATTATTTTTTTAAAAGGATTTTGAATAACTTTTAAATTTCGGAAACATTCTAAAAATTATTGTTAATCATTTTTAATAATAAATTACATAAAATCATTTTCCCTTAAATTTCTAAAAATTTTAATTAAGAAATTTTCTTTTCTTTTATTTAAAAAAAATTATAAAAAGTTATACAAAATACCCTTATTTATAATCTTATATTGAAATGAGTTCCACCTAATTCTTAGTAAATTTTATTGGAATAAATCCTTTATTATGACAAAATAAAGTTACAATTATTTATACTTATTTTATGAAAATAAACAAATATGTACATATTTAAAATATACACTCATTTCAACTATTATAACCACTTAAATCATTTAAATCTATAAATTACTATTTTATTTAAATCTATAAATCTTTAATTAATAGTGTTAATTACTAAAATTCTTATTTAAACCATTTAATTACCAAAATAATAAAAGGTTACATATATTTAATAACATGAAAATCATGGACAAATGGTTTATAAATGTAATACCAAAATCACCATGAATAACTTAACACGACATTTCATTTAGGTTGATTGTTATCGCGTTCTCGGCATTATATTCAAGACTTATTATTTGTCATCCTTATTATCTATGTGAGTTTTTCCATACCTCTTTTAATATATTTTCACACTTTGGGGAGAAACATGTTAACCTTATGATAAATACACTTGTAAACTCGTTTGAATCTTGTAAACACTTGGGCAATTCTTCTTATTTGTCGTGGCTAGTTGAACTCTTGTAATTACCATGTGATGACTATAATATGTACAATCATTAACTATTGCTAGCCTGGCAACATCATAGATCTATGGGTCTGACAAGCCTACTTGGTTAACCCAAGTACACTTAGCTAATCGTTTAATCTTGTAATCTTGAAATCTTGTAATCTGTCAAGGTTTGATTGTTACATTTGTTCATCCATCCCTAGTTACTTTATTCAATAGCTTATGACATGAATTTCCATCTTTTATTTATATTTATGTATGAAAATTATGGAAAACTCACCGACATTATGTTGACCTTTTATTTTAGCATGTTTCAGGAAATGATAATGCTTAGCTTGCTATGAAGACATTGTTACATCTAGTACTGGACCTAGATTGAAATAAATAGACATTTTGATACCATATGACATTGAAATTCTTATGTTTTGGAACTTGTTTCTATTTCTTATATGTATGTCATGAATATGGATCTTTAATAATATTTCTATTTTAAATTAGCGTTGTGTGGCATGAACAATCTTAACCCTCACATCTCAATGTTTTCGCCGTTAAGGTTGGGGTGTGACAGTTTCATGAAGCGACTGGCATGAACAGGGATAATCGATGTAGGTACTCCATGTCTATCCATAACTTCACTAACATAAATCCTTACCAACTTTTCCATCTTGTAGTCCTCACGAATAGTCAGGAGATGTCAGATTTGGTCATGTTATCCACAACGACTCAAATCAAATCAAGCTCACTACTAATTCTTATTAGCTTCTTGATGAAGTCCATAATCATGTTTTTCCACTTTCAATCCAGAATCTCAAACTATTGTAATACGCTAGGTGGCCTTCGATGCCTCACTTTAACATTTGAACAAGTCAAACACTTGCGCACATAGTCTTCTATGTCCCCTTTCATTCCAGGCCACCAATACAAGTCCTTACAATCATGCCACCTCTTATTAGCACCAGGATGAACAGTATACTTAAACTTGTGTGCTTCATCCAATACTATTGTCTACACATTCCCCATAAATGAAACCTAAATTTGCTTAATAAAGTACAATCCTCCATTATCTTTTTGTACAAACTATCAAAGCCTCATTCTCCATATTTAGTCCCCTCATTTTACTCGACTTGAGTGGAAATGAGGTAAGCACATGGGTTTGACTCTCTCCTTACAACTCAACACATCCTAAACCATATTCACCTTACTGGGTTATACTAGATTACACAGCCATAGTCTCTAAACAATTCAATCAAACATCTTTATCTCATGTTCTTTTCTTTTTGGTGAAAAAATAAGTTAAAAACTCTTGTGATCAGTATAGATGACACACTTGGAGAACCTAGCGTATAGTTTCTCATTTTCAACCATTCCAAAACTGTCCCCATATGTTTCTCATGATCGTCCCTATCCTCAAATAAGTCAGAATGTTCTTAATAAACACTATGACAAATTTATTCAGATATGACATACGCATCTAATTCATCACGTCAACGAACACCGCAAGTGCCTTTGTTAGCCCAATATTCATAACTAGGAACTCGTAATGTCCGTAACAAGTTCTAACTGCTTTCTTTGGAATGTGATCCACATGTACTCTATATTGATGATTACCAAACGGAGATCAATATTCAGAAAGTACGTCAATACCTGGAGCTGATTGAATAAGTCATTTATCCTTGGCAAATGATAATGGTTATTGTTCGTTAGTTTATTAAGCTTTTGATAGTCCATGCACGTGCTGTACGATCCATCCTTCTTCTCGACAGAAAGCAATAGCGCCCTATGGTGAGTGAATGGGTCGTATGTAACCCTTACCGAACCACTCCTGAAATTGATTAGACAGATCTTGCATCTCCAAGAGTGTTAAGCAATAAACGGTCCTAGGAACATGCACTACCCCTATGTATCAGGTCAATCCAAAGGTCCACCTATTGAAGTAGGCAATCATACCAAATCCTTCGAGAACAGTTCATAGAAATTTCACACAACAGGTATATCATCTAACTCTTATTCCTCCACCTTCATGCTCGAGATCTGCGTGTTGTCCTCTTCTGATCTCTCGCCATACACTTCAAGTGTCTCACCGTTTGACAATGATATGCAAGCAATCTTCTCACAGCAGATGATCTCAGCACTATTCCTTGACAATCAATCCATCCCCGTGACCATGTTGAAACTTCCGCGCCCAAATCGTACAAGATCTATTCTAAATGCATGATCCTCTAATAGCATAGTACAGTCCCATATTACTTCCCTAGTCTTTACAAGTCTAGCATTAGCCTATTTAATAGCACATATCCTCATGACTGGGGTTATGCCCAACTTAGTTACAAAAGTCAAAGTCACTACGTATGGGTCCTTTTGGGCATCATTAACACCAATAATACCTTTCTATGAACAGGGTTGTCGTATTACCTTGCCCTGGGTTTGCACAAATTATAGACTAGATTTGTGTTGTTTTTTTCCTTTTATTTTTGATTGACCATTTGACCTTGAGCCCTATTTAACCATGCATATGCATTTCGATAAGCTATTGGATTCCGCACTCATATTGTCAACGTCAAACTCTTGCCGATTTGACCGCATTAATCGGCACAACTGTGTTCACAAATACATTAAAACTCTTTGCTAAGAGTTCCAGTTACTTGAAATTGAAACACACAGGTCATGACATCATAGTCGGGTGGTGCATATTGCACTTATTACTCTCCAGACAAGTGCCGGCATAGTCCTTTGTTGCCGGTACGACAGCCACATATTCTTTTATGACCTAGTCCTTCATGTCTACTTTAACACCAGCTAGCTAACCCGATTCCCTAACATCCTTCTATGTCTCACTAGCTTTCTTGAGGGTCTAATACGAACCATCTCCTCAACTAAAGTACATGTCTTTAGTATTGCACTCTAAATGGTTGGGGGTGCAGCAGCAACCATCATTCCACGAACTGTAGAACCAGCCCCCTGATGTACTTCTCCATCCACTTTGATTTATGTGTCATAAATATAGCACCAGCTTTGCCAGCTTGTATAATTGGTAGGGATAGGTGGCATGACCTGATCCCACCATTACGTGACTCCAAAACTAATGATCAATATTTTGCATCTTGTCTATGAGGCAATACTCCTCAATTACTAATGCTTTAAGCCTGTCCAAAGTCATGGCCATCACAACTTTTCTACTTCGTACTTGAACTTGGATATTCCACCACGTTAGTGCTTTGCCCACTAGTGTCCAAACAACACTCTTTGCCTTTTGATTATTAGCATAGATCTCGATGTCCACATCCGTTTTCGTTTTCTCAATGCAACGGGTCAGGGCTATTGCTCCATCTTTCTCGTCGTACTCTATTGGCTTACACGTCCTGAACTCCGTGCACGTATAACCAATCCTGCCTCTAGTGCCATTTCCTTCCATGTTATCAGTCTAACCATGTCCAACTCTAATCCTCTAGGATCATCACATAGCCCAGTTCAGGCACATCCTTAGCATACCAAAGATGTTTATGTATAGAGTTCCTCGCAGCGTTCCCACTACACCAACGATATACCAAGGACGACGTCTAAACTGGTTACATGACATCCATTTACTCCACCAAGTATAATGCTAGAATGTCTCAGCAACCAATGCTCCAAGTATTAAGATCAGTTTGAACAAAGCATCATAGGTAAAAGGAGTCTCACCTCTCTACTTCAACTCTTCAAAGACCAAGTACATTTTGAACATGTAGTCAATTTCTATGATCATAAAAACAAAAGCGAGAGAAACTTCACATGGATATTGGGCTAAAATATCCTATTATGATTCCCATGAAGGCTCCAGATCTATTTGTACTTATGTAAGGACAAATGAGATTGGTGTTTCCACACCGTTGATTGTTACAAGAACAGGAACTCCAATGTCCCATGTAGAGAATGGAAGATTCGTACTAACTATGAGCATTATCTCACGAAAGGGTTTGCCAAATTTTGCATACACTGCAAATTGCAATTACGTGTGCACCCGTAATGGTAATTTGCTTTGCATGGTCCCCTAGCTCCTCCTGCCAGAGTCAACGCATCTTGCCAAGTACATAGTGCTACCATGATTGGAGAATCAAGGATATGGTTACTAACCCAAGGTTAAGTAACCGATGTTATATAGAGGAATAGATTGAGAAAGCATTCACTTGGGTAAGGAACAGTCAAAGGAATCCATTTAGTATAGTCTGAAATCCAATAAAGCAATCATCAGACCTGAGTACGCCATGGCTCTTATCTGTTGGTGTTATATCAGCTAGCATGTTCATCTCCCAAGATTCAACTCACAATATAGGTATCACCAGCGGACGTACATATTAAGGATGGCTTAATAACTTAATCCTTTTAAAAGAATCCTTATTGCAGCACTTGTCAATCCAGACCAAATAATAGTCAAGAGCATAACATGAGGGTGTCCTTACCTAGTGCTTTCTTAAGGCATGCATAGATAATACAACAACCAAAGTTCTCTAAATAGAAGATCACAGATAACACATAAGGCAGGCTACACAGCACAACAATTAATGCACATAAAACTTTCACATGCATAGCTGTACACATATAATCCTATGATGCATACTACATGTAGGTATTTAGGTTATAGTCTAGGTCAAATAACTCACCTAATTCTCTATAACCAATGACTTTGATACCAATCTATCACACCCTCGCTAGAAGCGGAAACACGAGGATGCGACGGACGAGATCGTCATAACACATTGGGGGTCTAAGAGAATATCTAAAGGTATTCTCCGTAAATGGGTCATGATGTCGCCCGACACATAAGAACACATGTCAAGTACAGTCAATTTCAAAACATCATTCCATAAATGCATAAATATTTCAAAGTTCCATTCAAGAACAAAGAATCACAAGTACCAAAACAATCCCAAGTACAAATCCAACAAATTACAATTCAACAAAATAATCAAGTCTAAACAAGTCCAAAAGTTTCATGATATGTCTATTGCACCCAAAGGAGTGGTCTTGTCTAAGTCCACAGCCAAGCACCTAAGCCTCATTACCTGAAAAGACATGCTCTAAAAAGTCAACATACGTTGGTAAGTTCACAGTTTTAAAAGTACAAATAGTTTGCCGTGCATAACATGTACAGAATGTTGTATGTGAGTAAGAGTACATAGCAGTCAAGATATCATCACAAGTTTAAGATCAGTCCAAGTCAAATACCCGGATTATATTCACCCAAGGGCAAGCCCAGGCCAAGTCAGTCTCGACTAGTATACCAACGACAAGGGTGGGGGTGTCAACCCGCTAGTACTAATAATACCTCTCCATGAAGTCCAAGTCACAAGAACAAGTACAAGTCCAAGTACAAGTACAAATACATACTCATGAATGATCATCTAGACTCAAACCCTGACCCAAACCACATACAATGTCTCCAAAATAATTTTACGACACAGCATAGTCCAAAACCATGAGCATGCTTTTCCCCCAAGTAAAATAAATTAAAAAGAGGCCATGAAACTCACCTTGAAATAGCACAGTCCAAATCCCACAATACACCAAGCAAGCACTAAAAGTACAAATCATAGAAGGATTACTAAAGGACAAAATGACTAATAAGGGTGCAATCCTTGTAGCCCAGTCCTTAATGTCCATCAAGATTTTTATTATCACTTTTATATTAATTTATTAACTTATTCTTTTAAAAAGTCATTTAACCACTTTTAAATACAACACTTTCCTTTGATTGATTATTCACTTTCAAATCTTATTTTAAGTCTATCAAAATATTTCAGCACGTATATCTGATTGCGCATCAGTTTCGCATAAGCTGTTTAGAGATTGAAACGGTGACGAAACATTGTGTAAAAGGTACCATTTAAAATATAATACTTTAAATTAAACTCTAGAAAAAGAATCATCTCAATTGAACAAAATATGAGAAAGTTATGTCTCGATGAATACAGACCAATCTGCTGCCCAGATTCGTTAGTTTTGACCTTCAGTTTTGTTTGTCACGTTTGGAGGACCAAACGATATCGAAACGACATGAGACCACTTGTATTAGTTAGAGGACGCATTGAAATTGATTTTAGACGCAAATTTGTCCCCATTTGGATGTATTATGACCAAGTTATGACCTATACAAAACTTCCTATTTTTCTGACAGGAAACTGTCCAGTTCATTAGTATTGTTCCTTTGCATCCCAAACCCCAATATTTGACCATTAATGATTTCAAAAATGATTTATAAGTCCAAGATGTTGATTACGAACAGGTATTCCAAGATTACAACCCAATGTTAATAGATTCAAAGAATATATACAAAGATTGAGAATTAGGGTTATACCGTTTGGAGAGTTGAACACCCGAAACACATAGATCTTCACGATCCAATGCCCAAGACCAAAAACACAAGAATATTAGATGATGATTGTGATGATTCTTGATGAATAACATCAAGAACATGAATAAACAAGGATAAAATCATCAAAATAAATAGTTTTCTTACCAGAGAAGGTGTAGATGATCAAATCTTGCACAAAAATCAACCTTGAATGCTAGAATATCATCAAAATTGAAGTAATTGATGATAATTTCGATTGATTGGAATGAAGAACAAGAAGAAGATGGATGGTGACGGCTAGGGTTTCACTAGAGAGCATTCTTGGAGAAAAATTTGTAAAAAAAATAAAGAGAGAACAAAAGGGAAGCCCCCTTTATGTGGATTCGGCCAAGGGGGGCCTTAGATGGGCCTTCTGGCCCTTTGTGTATTTCATCCAAATTTGTCTTGTCTCGATACGTGTCGTCCAATTTTTGCATTTTTAAATTCTACGCGTCAACACGATTCCAACGGACTATTATACGCTATATAAACTATAAAATTTATATTTTTAAATTTAATTAAGTGTATTTTGTAGACTTTAGGCAATGGAGGAATGTTTGTGTTGTTGATGTTTGTGGTTTTTGCAAGCTCAGCAGTTAACTCTTCAAGTTTGATTTGTTGTTGAACCATTTTATCTTGCAACTGGTTCATCTCTTAAGCTAAACTGATGTTATGTTGATTCAATATCTTGATTTGTGCTTGATCATTTCTTTGAGATTGTTCTATCTCTGACCTGTATTTTACCAAATCATTAGACAATGTGTTGTTTGAGTTTGCAAGATCACATAAATGTAAATGCATTAATTCTTTCTTAATGTGACTGATGTACAACTGAATGGTTGTCTCGTCAAACAATGAATTGTTGTTATTGTTTGATATGCTGTTGTTGTTTGGTTGATTGCAGCTTCTGTGTGATTTGCTGCTGTTGTTTGGTTGGCTGCATCCATTGTTTGATTTGCTGCTGTTGTTTGATTGGTTGTAGCTTGGTTTGCTTTGTTTGAATTCATGAAACCTTTTTCTACCTATAGCAAGAAAGATAGCTCGGTTTCTCGAAATACGAGTGTTAGTGAATGTTGTTAAATTTTTCATTTTGTTTAAAAAACAAAAATGATTTGAAAATTGTTTTTTGTGTTTCAATCAAAATCAAATTTAAACTTTAATCAAATCCAAAGAACATCAAAACTCAATTTAATTAGATTGGCCTAATTAAAGGGTTAACTTTGTTCAATTATAATTTAGTTAAGCTAGACTAAGATTAATCTACCTCAATTAAAAAGTAATAAAATTTGGATCGTCCCAATTTAAATTATTGATAACTTCGGGTTAAACTATGGATCGAACCAAAAGTTAATTGTTAATTGGTTTAAAATTTGGATCGGCCCAAACTTAAATTGTTAAAACACAATTTACGGGTTAAATGAGAACAATTTGGATTGACTCAAATTTTAACTGACTCAATTAAACGTGTTACCCCAAACTTTTGTTAACCCTATCAAGTTTTATCACAACCCGGTCACAGTTAACGTTTCAATTTAAAAAATTTAAATTTGTTTGTTTGAAAAATATAAATATTTTTTTAATATATATATATATATATATATATATATATATATATATATATGTGTGTGTGTGTGTGTGTGTGTGTGTGTGTGTGTGTGTGTGTGTGTGTGTGTGTGTGTGTATGTGTGTGTGTGTGTGTGCGCGCGCCTGGTCAAAATAAAAAACAGAAGTCAAAATTGAACTTCAATTTATCTCAAACTCTCGACAACCTTCGGCTCTCACTCTCTCGATCTCTCCGGTGAACCACCAGCAACACTTGCCGGTGAGTTTTAGATGTGGTGTGTTGAAATCGACCGGCGACGGTGGAAGAATCTTTGATTGGAGTCGACAGTGACGGTGGAATGTTGGAATTGAACCAACAAATCAAAAATCGATGATGGGTGGAGGTTCTCTGAGGAGTTTTCTAATCAAACCAATGTTAATCGAATGGATTTAAATGGTTGATGTTGTGGTTGCGGTCAATTGGTGTTCGCTGTGAGATGTATGTTACCCAAGTTGTTCATCCGTTGTGGATGTGGGTGAATGTCCACTGTGATTGAGGTAAAATGCCTGCTTTGACCTATAATTCAAGTCCGTTAAGGATCTGCTTTACTCAACTTTCGCTGTGGACCTTTGATTCAAGTCCGCTGTGGACTAATTATGTTTGTTCTTGTTTGATCGTCCAGTGTGAATCAGTTTTACTTGTCCGCTGTGGACAAGTTTGCTCGCCCGCTATGATTTCAACTCTTTCTTGCTTGATCGTCTATTGTGACCAAGGTACTGTCCGCTGTGGATGAGTTGTGTATGTCCGCTGTGGTTTCAACTCGTCCGCTGTGGACAGATGCACTGACTGTGTTTTCGGTCTTTAGTTGTCCACTGTGGACAAGTTGTGTAATTGATGAATCAACGTTCGCTTTGGACAATTTTGTGTTTTTAATGTTCATTGTGGGTGTTTAATGCTAAGAGTTGTATGTTGTGCCTAGTGTGTGTGAAGTGGTGTTGATTTGATCGAAAGATAGGTGATGATGGTTGATGTGGGTGAATGTCTGATTTGGACGGAAATGTATGTCTGCTGTTGACCGGTTTCAACAGATGTTTTTACTTGTCCGCCTTGAACCGATGTGTGAGCTATGAAACTTAACACATTAGTTGTGGAAAGTTTTGTTCATTAGTTGTGGATGAGTTGTTCATCAGCTGTGAACACTTGGACAAATGGATGTTTGTTAGATGTGGACCTTGTGTATCAGCTGTGGGTGTAACACATCAGCTGTGGACACTTGGTAGAAAATATGATGATGATTGTTAGTTGTGGGATAAGAACATCAGCTGTGGAATTAGAACACTTAGTCAAAAATCAAATACAAGTGTAATTTGTGTATTCTTTGTAAACTTCGATTATGAATGGAATTCACTTGAAAATACACAAATTGATGTTTGAATGACTGTTGAATGATTGTGAATGATTGTATGATGATCAAATACATCAAAATATGGATTTACTCATGGATTTGGCTGATTTTGAGATTTCAAAGCAGTTTGACTTTGAAAAAGTCAAACTTTATGTTATTGAATGAACAAACTTTTGATTCTTGGGTTTATGATGAAATTTGATAAAATCAAAGGTTATAATAGCTATAGATAAGTGATTCTAAGCTAAAACAACAATCAATTTCATATAATCATCATCTAAACTCAGATTTAGATGATGAACTCATGAAGAACACAATCAAGAACAAAATCCCAAATATGACAATCAATGTTCAAAAATGTATGTTTTGGTTGTTGAAAATGATAAACAAACCATAGATTTGATGTTTCTAAGCTAAAACCACTAACAATTTCAGCTAAACAACATCAAATTCGTGATTTTTGATGAGTTTCCTCAAGAACAGTGAACTTTTCTCAAGAACACAAAATTTTCAAAAAATCGTCAAATTCAAGAGTTGTGGTTGTTCAATTGATATGAAACTTTGCAGATGTGTTAGTTATCAAAAACTAAAGCTATTAGAAGCTTAAATTTGATCAAACAACAATAAAAGCTAAATTTCATGTTCATGAGCATTTGAAGACTTGAAGAACTAGTTTGCTTAAATCTTCAAATTAATGGCTCAAATGAAATTCAATTGATGTGAAAACTTGCAGATCTTCACGAAATAACAAATCTAAGCTGATGGTAGCTTGATTTCATCAAAAACAACAACAATTTGTAGATCATACTTGTGGTTCAAATTTTTTTTTGAGAAAAATTTAAAGAACAAGGAGCCAAGGCTCTGATACCAACTGTGAAAATTCGATTATGATGGATCAAATATTGCAATCCTATTGTTGTCGTTTATCAGATTTGTGATGCAAAATCTCATAGACCTGTTGATGATTTCAAGTGAAGATCTGTTGCAAGATTTAATGTATGATGATGAATGAATGATGAACAATCAAGAACACATTCATAAATATTTCATTCATTCATATGTATGATGATGCTAGGAGATTACAAAGGGAGTTTGTAAGAAAAATCTCTCTCACACACACTCAACCTAATTGTTTTGTCTCACTAGCTTAATTCTCAGCCATGCTTGCTTAGAGAATGCTTGCTTACTTAGAGAATGCTTGCTTACTTAGAGAATGACTGACTACACTTGGTCTATTTATACTCTTTATATAAATAAACAAAATTACATTTAAGCCCTAAAGATTACACAAATAGTGTTCTAAGACTGATAAATTCTCTGTTGCTGATACGTGAGCGCTGGGTACTGACGTCATTCGGGACGACCGCTGATGCTGGCTGTTGACTTTGACCACGGTTGACCAAGTTTGACTTTGGTCAATTTTCTTCGTTTTGATCATATTTTCAGCATAGCTTCACCGTGTTAGTTTTGGTAATCATCATGAGATTCAGAACTTAGGTTTTGGTAAGTATCATCTTCAAATAGTCCAGCAATATGAGCGATGATGAATGATAATGAATGATGATGAACGATGACGGAAGATAATAATGATATTATCTAGATGTATGTATAATGTATGATCAAGTACGAAAGTAAGGAACATGTTTTAAATGAAAGTAAAGTATTTTATTATAAAAGTAGAACTCACTCAGCGTCCCTGATTTTTGTACGCATAATAGTTGGCAGGTATTTGTTGATTCTGAGGAGGTGCAGGCATTGATGCATAAGCTACTGGGGATGGTTCAAGTCTGGCATTCATATTTTGGAGAATGTTTTTGTATTAATACATTTTTGGAATGTAAAAGAAATATTATGATAATTTGACATGTTTTTAGTTGTTAATGAAAAGTTAAATTTTCGCTGTAAAATGAGGTGTTTTATATTATTTATGCGATGATTGACCAACTGTAAGAGTCTCGGGAACGGGCCCTTACATAAAATTAGACTTCAATCTTTTCTTGGACACATATGCTGTGATATTTATCATTTTTGATTAATTTATATGAATTCAATGGATCCCACAATCAAAAATTCTATAGAACCCTTATCCAGCTTCAAGACACTTTTAAGATTTCAAGTCACCCCAATTTAACTTAAACCTTTTACCTCTGATCAGCATTTTCAGGATTATTTTTTTATCAAATAATATCTATTAAGAGCATAACTAGCCTGAGAAACGTTTCTGAACATATAATATTAACAAGTTTTAAGACTTATTAACTGCCATTCGGACTTATGTTTTGCCCTTACAAGACGTTTAGGACTTACATGCCAATTCGGACTTACATGCCAATTTGGACTTACATGCCCCAACTTTTGATTTTGCCTCCTGTGTCAGAACATATTCTAAAAAGAAAAAATATTTATCATATAGTATGTATGTCTATAACATATCTTTTATTATTATGCGCATTGGTATATTTTATTCCTATATTGCTTTTATAGCATCTTTTTGCTCTTTTTGTTGTCTTTCTTTATTATTTTCATCTTTTGAAATTTATATGTATATATATATGGTGATTTTGAAATATACTGAATCAGAAGGTAACTGGTTTTAGTATGACTAGACTGTAACTCTCAGTCTGATTTAGCATGGAATCAGTGTTACCACAAAACCTTGATGAGCAACCCACTTCAGTCATAGAGAATTTTCATTTAGTGCATCACAGATCATAATGCTTTTCAATCTTGAAAGTCAAGCCTATCAACATATCAGACATAATCCAAGCCAGTTTCTTTTAAGCCTTAGTATGTAATATATCAAAATCAAGAAATGTACTATCATTTCCTATGTAGTCTTGAAAATTTAATTTTCTGAATTCTTTAAACAAAATCTTTTTATAAAATTTCTTAAAATTTACTCCCCCTAAGAACAAAATCTTTTTCATGATATTTTTAGATTTTCTCCCCCTAAAATTATGATTATCTAGAAAGAAAATAACAATTTTAACTAAAATGAACAGAAAAATATTATTGAGAGGGTATAAGGCTAATCTTTAACCAGAGTTAATCATTCCCAAAGATTGAACTAAAAAGTCAAATCGGGAATAATCAAACGCCTTAGTAAACAAATCAATAATGTTGTCATCTGATTTGACTGGTTCCAGATGAATAAGCTTTCGATCAAAACAATCACGGATAAAATGCATTCGGATGTTGATGTCTTTTTTTTGAAAGTTGGATAGGATTCTTCACTATGTTCAATACTGAAGTATTATCATACCAAATCTTGGTGTTATAAATGTTAAGACCATAATCAAGAAGTTATTGTTTTGAGTATAAGTGAGTGAGGAATGATTGAGAGGCAAGGCAACTACAAATGATCTTTTGGTGATGCGGGTGAACAATTCTTGTGTGATATTTTGACTAACACCTATTACATGCATATGTTATAAGCCATATGTGGATGAAAAAACATGTGGATATACGGATGAATACTTATCAGAGAAAAATGAACTAAGTCAGATACGAATGAAGGCATTTGAGATGCGAGTGAGCTATCTCAAATACAACTGACATTAAAGCATATCCTAGTGAAGAAGATGTGCTACCGATGAGCTAAGAAGATACGGATGAAGAAAATTTCATCCTCATATAACCTATTACACTAAGGGAAGTTAGATATAGATGTATAACAACTAGATGCGGTTTAAGAAAAGATAATGTGAATGAACAACTTTATTATCACTTTTTACTTGTAAATATTCTATGAGGTAATAGTTAGTGTTAGGTATTTTATCCAATAGTATAGGCATAAGTTAGGCCAATAAATAGGAGGTTATGATTTTTGTGGATGTAATTCTAGCAACCATTATTTCCTATTTAGTAAAGGCGGTTTGAATGTACCAAGCATATATTTAGTATTTTGATTGTGTTCTTTATATCATTGGAACTTTTTATTATGATTCCAAAACAATGATTTAGTAGTGATTTCATTAAATTTAATCTGAATCATACCTAGAGAATTGGTATCAGAGCCTCGGCTCTTGTTCACTAGATTTGATCCCAAAATTAATCAAATAATCGATTGATCTGCTAAAATTTCTGCAAATAAAAGCTTTTCTAAGCTTTTGTGTGTAATAAAAGCCTTCATAAATCAAATCAAAGTGTTATTTGCTCATATTCATCATGGACTGAACATGACATTGTCCAATTGAATTGGTTTTTTTATTCATCAGATTATTCCTAAAATCATAAAATAAAGACAAAAAGTAAGGAAAATGGCTTGAGATTAGTTAAGGGTTTCAAATCGAAGGGTTTAAGAATAAATTCGAGTGATATAGATAGATAATTTAACATATTTCTAAAGTTTTATGTAAAACACATTTCATCAAACTAAACACTTTTTATCATATCTATTACTATTCATCTTATAAGATCTGAGCTTATAGTTACTGTTTACAAAATTAAACGGGTGAATACAATGTTCATGATATTTAATTTAGTGTTACTATTTGATGGATTCAGGTTTTGTCTTGAAAGAACAAAGGTTGAATCCTCTAATGATCTTTTTTCAATCTCTAAATAATAACAACAAGTGTGTTATGAATCAATACTCAAATAATCATAGAGCGAAAACTCATGATTATTGATATGATATCTATGTGTGTGTATGATTGTGTGTTTGTATGATTGAATGCAAAGAAGATTAATAACTACTTGTTTGATTGATGATTGTTCAAAAGCCTACACAGGATTAGGGTATACGGCTATTTATAGCCTATGTACATACTATGTACATTTACAAAGATACCCTTATGTAAAAACAAAATACATAATAATCCTAAGTCTATAAGCTGTCAACTGTGGATGATGTCTTGTCCGATGTGGATGATAAGTTGTCCGTTGTGCATGGATGATGTCCGCTGTGAACACTTGTATTGTTTTTTGTGTTGTTCTCCGCTGTGAAATATTTATCCGCTGTGGATGAACATTTGCTATAGACAGTTCATCAGTTGTGGGCTTTGTCATCCGTTGTGGGGGTGGAGTTGAGGTAGAGGGTGTGGGTTCAACACTAGCTGGTGCTGCTAGATTGCCACCCTGAGCAATGAGCTCCAACATTTTTGGAACCAGGGTTGTTTCTACCCTGGAGAAGCCAACAGTAGGCTTTCTCAGTATTTTAAAGATGTTGGGCTTCATCTGTCCCAAGTTAAGAATATTACTTGTTCCCTTCAACTGTGAGCCCAGTTCATAGTTGAGAATGTGCTGGACATATCGCAGGAACATGTAGTATTCTTAGGAGTCTAAATTAGCAAGTAAATTTGTATAGACAAATTAAGAGTACCTGAATTTGACCCCCTGAACCATTCCATGGACTATAAAGGAAAGGTCCTCTGGAACTTGATCCCATCCTCCATGCTTGTTGGAGAGACTGTGTATGATGACATGGAGGAGGTATTTCCATTTGGATGAGACCTTCCCTTTCCTGAAAGTTTTGACTGAGAAGTCACCCTCATAGCCCATCTGCTGAAAAGAATGATTGACAGCAGCTTTCGAAAAGGACAACTCACCTTCTTCATCATCCAGTTGAAGGTGTGAGCTTATGATGGCCAGAGTGACGAAGATTGTCCTCCCCTGCACTATAGCAGATAGTGCCTTCTCCCTATCCATGGTGACCTCTTGGCAGGTCCTCCAGAATGCAAGTAACTGATCCTCGTAAAGAGGAGGATCAATGGTAAGGGAGGTGAAGTAGTGAGACGCAGAAAGGTATCGACAGACCTCTGAGAAATGAGGATCTTTCTCAGAGTCTAACAGACCAACCTGATTGTGTTGTCTATGAAGGTTCATGGTAAAACCCGGTTGGTTTCGTCGATCAATGTTTGCCATGAAGGAATTTTGTTGGTGAAGAAGAAGGTTAATTTGGGAGAATTTAGGTCAAGAATTTGTGGAAGAAGAAGAGAGTGAGAAGAAGGGGAACCGTTGAGAATATATATGGAATGGATTTAAGAGAAAGTTAATGCAAAAGGATAAACTTTGAAATCCGAAAGTAGGTCCCACTTCTGAAAAAAGCGCCCAAAAATGTAGTTTTCTTAGAAGTTAAAAATCTTTCGAAGGTAATTTTTGCTTCGGAAGTTTTGAGAAAAAGCTTTCGAAGCCAATTTGGCTTCGGAAGATATTCTTAAGAATTGTGAAAATTTGGCTTCGGAAGAAAAAATACTTAGAGAGTTTTTCTTCCGACACATATTTGATTTCGGAAGATATTAAGTCTTGGGAGTTTTATTCTAAAGAGAATAAATCTTCCGAGACTTAATTGCTTTCGAAAGATATTTGTCCTTCAAATACATGCAAGTAATTAGAAGCATATTTAAGCTTCAGAAGATATTCTCAGAATTTCTTCCGAAGGTAAATTTGTTATAAGTAGTTCTTGATTTGAAGACATAAATTTCTTCCGAAGGCAACTTGAAATCTTCCGAAGGAAAATATGTTTTGAAAAATTTTCAAAAATCTAAGGAATATCATTAAAAATTTTCTTCCAAAATAAACTGGGTTTATGAAGGTGATAAAATAGACAACTTAGGACACACATGTTTTAGAAATAAAGTTGATTTAAGGTTTTTAAGAAAAAAAATACTCAAAGTTAATCATCCCAATAGCTGATACAAGATATTTGAATCTCTGTTCATCAAAAGCTTTAGTGAGCAGATCAGCATATTGTTCATTTGTGTTAACTTTGACTAATCTGATTAATCCCTTCTCAAAACTATCTCTAATCAAATGATACCTGATGTTGATGTGTTTGGTCCTTGAGTGCTGCACAGGATTCTCTGTAATGGAGATAGCACTGTTGTTGTCTATGTGATGGGAGTCTCTTTAAAGTTGAATCCATAGTCCAGCATCTGATTCTGAATCCAAAGCACTTGAGCACAGCAACTTGCAGCAGCAATGTATTCAGCCTCATCAGTTCATACAGAGACACGGGATTGTTTCTTGCATTGCCATGAGACAATCTTTCCACCAAGGAATTGACATCCCCCAGATGTAGACTTTGCAGTCATGTTGCAACCACCATAGTCACTATCTGTATAAGCATACAGATTGAAGTCATAACTCTTTGGATACCAAAGGCCAAGCTTGGGAGCACCTTTGAGATATCTAAGAATCCTATTGACAGCAACCAGGTGTGACATCTTGGGGTTGGCTTAATATCTTGCACAAATGCATGTGGCAAACATGATATCAGGCCTGCTGCCTGTTAGGTACATAAGAGACCCAATCATAGCTCTGTAAAGATGTTCATCCACACACTCCCCCTCAAGATCAGGTCCTAGGGAGTAGGTTCTGGCTATGGGTGTCTTAGCAACCTTACATTCAGTCATGTTGAATCCTGTAAGTATGTCTTGTACATACTTTGACTGACTTATGAAGATGCCATTGTCAACTTGCTTCACTTGAATCCCAGAAAGAAATTTAGTTCCCCCATAGCACTCATTTCAAATCTATTCTTCATCAGCCTCTCAAAGTCTTTGCAGAGCTTAGGATTAGTTGACCCAAAGATAATGTCATCCACATATACTTGAACCAGCATTAAGTCATTCCCTGTCCCTTTTATGAAGAGAGTTCCATCTATAGTACCTCTTTTGTAACCATGTTGACAGAGATACTGAGATAGTGTTTCATACCACTTCCTTGGAGCTTGGTGCAGCCCATAAAGAGATTTATCAAGCTTGCAGACATAATCAGGATGATCTGGGTTTGCAAAGCCAGGTGGTTGTTTGACATACACCTCTTCATCAATCATCCCATACAGAAAAGCACACTTGACATCAAGTTGGTAGACCTTGAAATCCTTGGATGCAACAAAAGCCAGGAATATTCTTACAGCTTCAAGTCTTGCCACAGAAGCAAAAACATCTGTGTAATCAATTCCCTCTTTTTGTGTGTACCCTTGAACAACTAGTCTTGCCTTGTTCTTGATGACAAGTCCTCTATCATCCTTCTTGTTCCTAAAAACCCATTTGGTTCCTATGACAGTCTTCCCTTGAGGAAGAGGACATAGGTTCCAAACCTTCTGTCTTCTAATTTGAAGTAGCTCTTCTTGCATAGCTTCAACCCAGCTTCCATCCTTCAGAGCCTGATCAGCTTTTTTGGCTCAATCTGGGACAAGAAACAAGTATGCAAACAAGCATTTTGGTCATGGGTTTGTCCTTTTGTTCTTACCCCAGTCTCAACATTTCCAATGATGTTTGTGGTGGGGTGTGACTTGTGGATCCTTAGTTGAGGGATCACAATAAGTTGATTAGACATATCCAAATTAGAGAAATTTAGATCTGGCAATGGAGTGTCACCCACCACATCAGCACACTTATCAAGTGAGACTTGATCCAATGAATGTGTGACATCATTTATGTTGTCTTCTATGGAGTGGTTATCAGCATCAAGAAATTCCTGATCACTATCACTACCTCTATTTCCTCCTACATTTGAAGCTCCTTCACCTGAGTTTTGAACCTCTAAGCTAGAATTTGAAGGCACCTCAGATGTATCAGCTGAATTTGTCATGTTTGTGCTTATAGGATCTTCATTTGTAGGGTTAGTCACCAAAGGAGCTGAAGTAGTAATATTGCTTGGTCTTCTCAGCTCAAATCATAGGTCGGGATCTCCTTTTGATATATTATTTGTAGATCCTAAAACATTCTCACAAGACTTATTAAAACAGTTGGTAACTAAGTCAAGATCAAATAGCCAATCCGGACCAGAACCTTTCACACTAGGAGTGTGCTCATTGAAGGTCACATTGGCTGACTCCTCAACTACTCTAGTTCTGAGATTGTATACTCTATAAGCCTTATCTTGGGAAGAATATCCAATAAAGTGTCCATCATCTGACTTCTCATCAAATTTGGCTACTTGATCTTTGGTATTCAAGATGGTGCAAGGACATCCAAATGACCTGAGGAACCAATAAATGGTCTCCTTTTGTGCCACAACTCATAAGGAGTCTTACCATGAGTCTTAACCACTAAAACTCTATTCTGCACATAGCAGGCTATGTTAACTGCCTCTGCCCAGAAGGTGATAGGCAGTTTAGAGTCTGACAACATGGTTCTTGCAGCTTCAATAAATGTCCTGTTTCTCCTCTCAGCAACACTATTTTGCTGAGGAGTCTTAGGAGCACTATATTGTCTTATAATACCCTTTTCATCACAAAATGTATCAAGGATTTGGTTCTTAAATTTGTCCTTGATCACATCTTATGGTCTTGACCTTGTGATTAGATTGATTCTTAATTTTCAGAATGAAGTTCTTGAAGATCTCAGGGGTCTCATCCTTAGTTCTAAGGAAAAAGACCCAAGTGAATCTTGTGAAATCATCTATGATCACCAAGCAGTAAGAGGTCCTTCCTAAACTCATTACACTGGTGAGGCCAAACAAATCCATATGTAATAGGTGTAGAGGAGTAGTGATGGAGTTCATTTCCTTTGGCTTGTGAGACACTTTGTGTTGCTTCCCTTTCAGGCATGCAACACAGTGGTCATCACTTGTAAACACTTTCTTTGGAATTCCAGTTACTAAATCATTCTTAATCAAAATATTCATGTTCTTAAAGTTTACATGCCATATTCTTTTATGCCAAAGAAAAGACTCGTCACTATTTGCTTTAGACAGAAAGCAAGAAACTTCTCCTGATGGAGATGTTTCATGTAAATCCATCTTGTACATGTTCCCTCTCCTGGGGGCTCTGAGCAGGATATGCTCTTGAGGAATGGCCACCCCGGGCTTGAGAACAATGCACTCATGCTCAGTGAAGAGCATATGGTGTTTCTGATCACAAAATTAGGATACACTCAGAAGATTGTATCCAAGCTCCTTGACAAAGTTTACATTCTCAATGCTGAGCTTACCATTTGTGACTCTACCCCTTCTAGAAATGTAACCACCAGTATCTCCTCCAAAAGCAACTGGTCCCCCATCAATTTTCTCAAAATTTTGAAATAGGGAACCATTGCCAGTCATATGCCTGGAATAACCACTATCAATAATCCAAACATTCTTCTTGGTCTTTAACTGTTCCTACACAAAAAGAGGTGATTAGTTACACTTAGAAACCCAAGCCTCATTGGTCTTGGGCTTATTAAAATGAGTTAAAGACAAAGTAACAGTAAGTGATCCTATATTCAAGCTTTGAGGATCATTTGCTGTTGTTGATGAAGAATTTTCAGTCACATGGTCTTCCTTCATCTTCCACACCACCTTTGGAAGATTGGGCCTGACCTTCAAAGCTTCAGAAGTTTTGACAACTTTGGAAGTTTTGGAGACTGGACCTTCAGAAGATCTTGCTTTCACTGCAGCAAGCTTCAGTACTTCGGAAGCATTCCTTTCTTTCGAGACCAACTTTTCTTCCGAAGGCAAGTTTTCACTTGTCTTCTTCTTTATTTTGGAGCTTTCGAAGGAAACAGATTTTCCTTCCGAAGCTGTTTGTTCCTTCTTCTTCTTAGAAGTATTCTTCTTGGTCTAGTGGATGGTACTTTTGGGATTGTACTTGCAATCCTTAGCCAGATGAGAAGTACTACCACACATGACACAGTCGAGTTCCTTCCTTCTGAGAGTTTTCTTTTGAGAGCAAGACTGAGTTTGATCACTTTCCTTCTCCATCTTCATCTTTACAGATGATGCAACAAGCTTTTTACGGAGAGGCTTGCTTTTGGAGCTGGATGGTTCAGGCTGTGTAGCAGTGGTACACAGCTGGTCAGTCTTCTTCTTCTTGCTGGAATAATTTGGAACTAAACCAGAACTCCTAGTACTAGAGTTCATAGTTGAGTCTTCAGTCTTTACCACTTCAAAACCTGTAGAAATGAATACTTGTTTCTGCTTTGAGTCAAAAGTGGCCTTGATTTCTTGAGCCTTCTTTGATCTTCTCTTAGCTCTTCTAATCAAGTTCTTTCTTTTTGACTTGGTCATTCCAGACTCTTTCCTCTCCTCGGAGAATAGTGACCCTTCTTAGGATGATCTTCTTCACTCTTCTCAGAGTCATCCTTCACTATCTCCTCTTCACCCTCTTCAATAATGGGGTCTATGAGGGATGAGGATATTATGTTCTTGAAGGTCTCTTCTTCAAGAACACATTTTTCTATCCTGGCTTTGCTGATCACAAGCTCAGCCTGGCATTCAGTTAACTTTGAGATGAGATCTTTGATTTGAGTCCTATAGTTAGTGTGTTCATGCTTAAGAGTTGAAATGGTTTTCTCTAGATCTTCTATCTTAAGTTTATAATCATTTTCAGCTCTTTTAAAGTCAGCTTTTAAGATATTTAAGGACTCAAGATCAGATCTGATCTCTAAGTTATAGGACCTGTATCTATTAACTTTAGCAATGCATTCAGGAGTATAAAGATGTTTCAATACCTTGGCTTCATCATGGTCTGCCATTAGTGCTTGGTTTGGAGAAGCATCCTCAACCTGAAAGCTCCAGTCAAAGCCTTCTTTTTCAACAGCAACTGCAGCTTGCTATCTTGGCTTCTCATTCTGGTGAGCTCCCTCAGTGTAGTTTGACCTGGATTGTGCTTGGCCACCATTTGACTTTGGTTCCTTGCACTCTCTGGCAAAGTGTCCCATTTGGTTACAGTTGTAACATATTTCACCTTGCTTTTGTCCAGCCCAAACTTTCCACTGGCTGCATTGTTGGGAAACCTTCTCCCAATCCTCTTGTAGAACTTCTGGGCTCTATGAGTGAGTAGAGCCATCTGCTGGACTATTTCCATATATTCCAGATCATCTGGATGGATACAGTCCAGGTCTTCAAGAGTGAAGAGAAAGTTGCCTGAACTTTCATCAGAAGACATAAAAGCTTGTGAAGAACTTGTCTCCTGGAATGGGCTTCCAGGGATGTAGCCTTCCCTTGGTGTCTCTAGAAAGGTGATGAAAGGACCCTTTTGTGATTTGTCCGGGTAGTAGATGAGATGGTGATGTGGTTCTCTACAATCTCTTTCAACCATATGAAGGGCTGAACTCTGATGAGTGTTGGAGTTACCAGAGGAATTCTGCATGTTCATCTCCATCTGGTATCCACTGAGTATTCCATATAACTCAGTGAGAGTAAGAGTCTTGAGGTTTTCAGTCCTCTTAATGACCACACAGTAGTGTGTCCATTGTCTGGGAAGAGGGGACATGAACTTCCTAACAATATCTCTATTCTCAATGGTTACCCCAACATCAGCTAGAGTATCCACAATCTCAACGTACTTGAAGTACTGTTGAGTCATGGTTTCACCTGTCTTGAAGGTGAAATTTTCAAACTGCTGCTTCAAGAGGTCCTTCGTGTTCTCTTTGGCTGCATTGGACCCCTCATACATCAGCTTCAATGCATCCCATAGCTGTTTGGTGGTCTTGCACTTCTTGAAACCTATATAGATGGAGTTAGGAAGAGTAGTTTGAAGGACTGTTATAGCTTTCTGATCAATATCAATTTTCTTCCAATCTTCTTTAGAAAAATCAGCCCTTTCCTTTGGTATCATACCACCACCTGCAGCAGCTGAAGTGGTGTATGGTACATGAGGTCCATTGACAACAAAATCCCACATCCTAGAATCTTAAGACTTGATGAGCCTTCCATTCTTTGGCACCAAGTATTCAAAATCCTCAGGAGTGATCAGTGGGGACTTTATCATAGTTCCAGTTTCCATATCAGCCTTTGAGATAGCTGCCATTTGAAAAGTTAAGTGAAGTATGAAACTAAGAGGATTTAAGATGGTGAGATCTTACAATCAAGAGCCTGGAAAGCTCTGATACCAATTGTAGGATAGGGTAAGGGTATTAACTACAATTAGTTTCACAAGAGGAGTGATCTTAGATCACTTAACAGTTCAAATAGGGAACATGATACTTTGAAGATACAAAGAACATAGGTAACAATAAAACAAAACTTAGAACAATAACACAAGTATTAGTTTTCAAGGATGTTGTATATTGATCTTAAGTTTTTTGTATCTTCAAAGTGTCATGTTCCCTATTTGAACTATTAAGTTATCTAAGATCACTCCTCTTGTGAAACTAATTGTAGTTAACACCCTTACCCGGTCCTGCAACTATTTTCTTCCAAAAGCAATTAAGTCTCGGAAGCTTTATTCTCTCTTTGAATAAAATTTTTGATATTTGATATCTTCCGAATCAAAATTTGTCTAAGAAGTAAAAACACTCTAAGTTCCAAAGCAAATTCTTGTAAAGCTAAAGAATATCTTCTGAAGCCAAATTGTCTTCGGAAGTTTTCTCAAATCTTCCAAAGACAAATTACCTTCGGAAGATTTTCGACTTCCAAGAAAACTACCTTTTGGGCACATTTTCAGAGGTGGGACCGACATCTGGATTTCAAAGTTTATCCTTTTGCATTAACTTTGTCTCAAATCCTTACCATATATATATTTGTAGAAGAGTTCCCCCTTTTTCACCTTCCTCTTCATCGGCAAAAGTTCAAACCCTAAATTCACCCACAAATCGACTTTGTTCTTACCATTCTTCACTTCAAAGGTACTCCAAATGGCCAACCCTAATCCCCGAAACCAACTAGATTTTTCCATGCATCTTCACAGGCAACACAATCAGGTTGCTCTGTTATCATCTGAGAAAGAACCAAGTTTTTTAGATGTTTGACGCTTCTTATCTCTATCAAACTACCTCACCACCCTCACAATAGACCCTCCATTGTATGAAGATCAACTCTTAGAGTTCTGGAGGACCTACCAAGTGGTCATCTTGGATGGTGAGAAGGCATGTCTGCCACAGTGCAGGGGAGGAATATATTCATCACTCCAGCCACCATCAACTCTCATTTGAGACTGAATGATGCAGAAGGAGAGTCGTCTCTCCTAAATCTGCTATAAAAATCTCATTCTGACAGATGGGCTATGAAAGGGACTACTCTGTAAGAACCTTCAAAAAGAATAAGGTTTCCTCTCAATGGAAGTACCTCCTCCATGTGGTAATCTACTCCTTATCCAACAAACATGGAGGTTGGGACCAAAGTCCTAAGAACTTATTCTACATAGTCCATGGGATGGTTCAAGGGGTCAATTTCAAGTACTTCCAATTTGTTTATACAAACTTGCTTGCTAATTTAGACTCCTTAGAGAATTATATGTTCCCTAGATATATTCAACACATTCTTAAGTATGAAATAGGCTCACACTTATGGGGAACAGGTAATATTCTTAATTTGGGACAAATAAAGCCCAGCATCTTCAAAACAATGAGAAAGTCCACTATTGGCTTCTCAAGGGTAGAAACAGCCCTGATCCCAAAAATGTTAGAGCTCATTGCTCAAAGTGACAACTTGGCAGCACCATCCAATATTAAACTCATACCTTCTACATCTGCATAACCTACACAGCCCCAAATCACCATCACCTACCAAAGAAAATCCAAATGAACCCTTGCTCAGTCTACTCAGGTTGAGTAGGCCCTTATATCACCACCCATGCAGGAAGAAGTGGAAACAAGAGCTCCCACTTCTCTTGAGGAGCAGACCACTCCCATCATTTCTTTGATCAGTGTTGAGGTTCCTCATGCTCAGCCTGATGAGCTCATTACCCCAGCCTTAAGCCTTCACTCTGAGTCTCAAAACTCTAATGATCAACCTTCAGGGGAAAACTACCATTCCTAGCCACTAGATCTCAACCAACCAATCTCTAACCTAGAATTATATAATGATAAAGATATAGACTTTAGTGAGTACCATGAATCTCTCTTCTCCACCCTTACTCAAAGAGAGATGAGTGCTCCTTAATCACCCATATATAGCCCACATCATCCACCCAAAACTAAGGTGGACCTCCCTTAAGATGTTTAGGAGGCCTATATGGCAGAGGCTCTCACTTTTGCAAGTGATTATATTATTAAGACCTCAACCATGGCAACCCAGCCCATTGACACTTCATTTGAACCTGTCAGTATGCAGGGGAAATCCAGTAGTCAAGAAACCCAAGCGGGTGATGAGGAAGAAGACTTTGGTCCTATTCTCTCATCCCCCCATGATTCTTCTGATGAAGATGAGGGTAGTATGCAACTAAAGGTACAAAAATTATCGAAACTCTACACCTATTTAGTTTCTAAGGCAAGTCACTTGGAATTTCAGGTGACTACCTTACAAAGACAAGTCAGTGACCAGCAACTTGAGATCACCGATCTCAAGGGCAAGTTAGCTGAGAGACCTGTCCAGAGAACTCAACAAGATCCACAAGAACCTGTGGATGTGGTGGACCTAACCCTTAACTTCCCTATGCAAGAGGGTGATGCTAACAAAAAGGGGGAGAAAGTCCTACCTACAATCACAGAACCTAGGAGTTCTACCTAGAGTATGGACATGGAGGACTCACCACCCACACTTGCAGTTGTCCATACTCAACAACCTCCACAGGATCATATTGATATGGATTCACTAATTCAAAGCTTGTTTGAGGAGGGTGTACCAAGGGCAATGTCTACCCCATCCTACCCTGCTGATAATCCAATAGTGGGATGGAGGTATGATACTAATAGAAAGCCTTGGTAATCTCTAGGTCTCAGGGACAGCAAGAAGTCTTCAACTTTCACAACCTGAGATACTAGGAGAGCTTTTCTCTAGTTGACATGCCTCTTGCCAACCCAAGTCAATCCAGGCAAGCTGCAAGGTTAGCTAAGAGAATCCAAGAAAGGGTGTTTGAAGAATTTAAGCAGAGATCCAAACTATATAGACAAAGGCTAGAAGGTAAGACTATTGGTCAATTGGATGCTGATGTGGACCCTAAGATTAGTTTTAAAGGGGAAACCTTGGCTGAAGTCCTAGTAGTTGAGCCTGTGAACGTTGAGACAGGAACTACTTCAGCACCCATTACCCTCAGTGAGGCACCGGCTGGTAAAGATGTCTCACAGCCTCTCTTTGGCCAGAGCTTAAGTGCAACACCAAGCAATAAAGGCCAAAGCTCTTTCCACCTTGAGTCACACAGGCTAGTGACTGACAAAGGGAAGTAGAAGATGACCTATGAGGAGACTGAGGAGGAGAAGAGAGAGAGAAAGAGGAAGGCAAGGGGAGAGAGTTTAAGTGGGACCCCTGGCTTTATGAAAGCTGCTATCAGGGCTGTCCCCAGGCCAAACACTCAAGAGGATGAGTTGAGGGCAGCCAGCCTGAACTATCTAAGGTCCATGAACTACAATGTTGATTAACTCATCTCTCTCCCCATGTATGAACTAAATGAACTGGCTGACATGGAAGTGTCAAAGGAGAGGAGGGAAGCTAAGGATGCGGAATTGCTCCTCAAAATCAAAGAAGAAAGGAGAAGAAAAAGACTCTACAAAGCTCCTACCCTCTCCCCAGTTCAGGAAAATCCTAAGGCAAAGATTGTGGCAACTGAGCAACAAACTCAGGTAGGTAGGGAACAAGACACGCAAAACATGATTACCTAACTGAGTCCCACGGGCCTCTATCAGACAGCAGACCTGCTTCCCTTGTCCTATGAATACATTGAATTTGAATACCTCAAACAGCTTGAGCAAAAAGTGCTAAAAGAGCAAAGCGCTTCTAAGAGGAAGATGAGGGAAGAGGCTGCAAAGTCAAGAGCCACCATCAGAGCCAATCAGAAGAAATCTACTGACAGACAGAAGATGGTGAGCTTTTTGAAGCTGTATGGATTCTTCTAAAGGAGACTTAGTCCAATGTCTCTATCTACCATGGATGAGCACATTAGAGTGATCAAGTAGAAGATCAAAAGAGGTGAGTTGGTTGACTTGCATTCTCCATCAAGTCAGGCTGCACCTAAAGCTGAGGTCAAGGTTGAACCCCAAGAGATAACACAACCTGGACCTAGTACTGCATCACAGCCAGCTTCATCTTTTGATCCACAGAAGTGTCCCGATCCCTCTCCTTTTGAATCTGTGAAGGAAAAAGACCCAACTAAGAAGGTCAAACAAGAACCATCTGGTATTGTAGGCTAGCCTTCTCAGTTAAAGTACAGAAAGAGGAAGAGGATGTCCATCAGAAGGGACAAGCAGAAGAAAAAGAATAAGAAGTCCAAGGCATCCACCTCTACACCTCAGGATGGGTCTGAACATCCTGAGGATGATCAAGAAAAGGTTGCTCATTCAACTCCCATTCAAGTAGAGCCTCTTGCTGCTGAAAGACCTATTGTGTCTTGGATGTTTGCCACAAATCCAGACAGATGGTATGTCACTAGAGATCAAGGGGGTCAAGACATGTACTTATGGCAAAACATACTTGACCTCTCTCTGCATGATCTCTATGACATGAGGAGATACTTTAAAAGTCTGAAGAATCCTGACCAGCTGATGATGAAGGGAATGATCTTGATTCTGATGAGGATAGTCAACAGATGAAGATCAAGCTTTAAAGCTCTTCTTTAGTTTTGCTAGCATCAGCCTAGGGGAAGTTTGTAAGGATCACACTTAGAGGCTGATGCAACCAAAGAGCTCTCAGCTTGCACAGTGAAGTACAAGGAAGTTACTTCGAAGATTTGATATAACTCAGTGAATTATACTAAGTATCAATTTCAAAGCCAAAATACCAAATCTTCCGAAGCCAAAGACAAAGTCTTCCAAAGCTTCAAAGACAAAGTCTTCCAAAGCCAAAGACTGATTTCTTCCGAAAACATAGAAGACATGCTTTCTTTGAATCACCTTTTGATAAAAGCTGAACAACTTTCCGCTGCCACTTCTAAAGACTCACCAACTTATATGAGTTGGTGAAAAATCCTTACTTTTGTCAAACTGTTGTTTAAGGTCTTTTATCTGTAACTTTCTAGTCTTGTACTTTTATCCTTTTTGTAATATAATAGGATGTGAGCTATGACATGTCATAGTCACTAGTCAAAAGGCAATCTGTCTTTTGACTCTACATTGGTCTTGTTATCTAATTAGTGTTTCCAGCTGGCCTTCAAAGTATGGCCGGCTGTAGGATGTAGTATAATATATCTCTAGTACTTGTAACTTTAGATAAGCTTTGCAACACTTTGTAAGAGCTTGAAACTAATATACGGCATTTTTGAAAACCATATTGTCATGTTTGTTGTTCTTGTTCTTTTTCTTTACTTGTGTTTTTTGTTTCATCATAAAACCGGTTTCCTATTTGATCTGTTAAGTGTTCTAACATTCTCCAAACATTATGAAACTAATGCATTGACATCCATTCACCGGTCCTACATATGTTTTAGTAGATGAGTCTTCAACTTTTTATTAAAAAAAATGAGATTTCATCTTCTAGATCTCAATATCAAATTATGTTGCAGAAAACCCAATTTTGTAACATGACAAAAGATGGTGAAAGACACAATTACCCTTCACATGATGATTATTTAAGCTCTTTAGATTAGGCTATTCATGTCATGAGTATTGTGCTAACCGGATGATCATCTATCTCTGGGTTTTGAAACAAGATAAATGATGTTGGTTTTGAAAGAAACTTCAAGATTGTGTTCTTTGACTTTGTTGGTCCATTTGCAAATGATTTCAAATTATATATGCACTTTAGTGGTTTGTCTATATACGGTGAGCGAAGAAAAGAGTGGGTGGAGAAAAGTCTTCAACTTCGAGGATTTGGTCGAATTAGAGTTGCGTTGGAGGGTGTAGGAGATCCGTTGACGTTGAGGAGGTTGCGGAGCTTCTTGCGAATAATCGTCTTCTATTAAAGGTATATTGTTAGTTTTAATATCTTTTTGGTTAATCGCTTAATTGATGATGTTTTTAAATTGTTAAGAATCACCTTATATCCTTTTTTAAGAATCTAGACCTTTTATATTACATTTCATTCTATGAATCATGGGTTTTACTTTTTGTTAGTTTTTCAATAACAAATTTGCGTTTGTAAATTAGTATATGAATTTGTGGTTCTTCAATTTACAGGTCTGGTTATTACTATTGGATTAATATACTTTATCTTCTAGAAAAAGCCTAATGAGAGTGTTCTTTGCGGTAGGATAATCTCAAGTGATCCTGTTTGCTATGAAATGAATGAAATGATCTTGATTTCTAACTAAACAACCAAGTCAATTGCTTATCTTATTCACATTTGATAACTGTTCATTCATCACGACGGTTCCGTCGTCGTTTGAACTTGAGATTCATGGGTCTTTAGGGCAATGATGGTGATCCGTGTTCAACTGAGCCATTGTCTGGTTATAGTCTTTGTTTTGAGACACTGTTGTGGTGACGATTAAAGAAGATGATTATAAACAGGAGGTTGGTGTGTTCATTGTTTTGGCGCAGCAAACAAATGTGTGTAGCCACAATGAAACATTATGTCTAAGCATCTTTAAGTGATGTTTTTTCATTATGTTATCAGCGATCTCTACTGTGGTTCTGCTTATCTATTGCTGAGAGGTGTTATATATAACTTGATAGGCGATTACGTTTGCCTATATGTTAATTTCTAAACTGAATGAACAGTGTCTTGTATATGTTTATATGTCTGTGGTACAAGTCGTGTATAGATTTGTAGATCTTTAGATGTATATTACGTGAGAAGAGGCCATGAGGATGTCAAATAAAGTCGTCCGTTGTTTGGTATGACATCGCTACTTCTTTGCAACCACAACCGGTCATTAGCTCTGAGCCTTGGATAACTATAATGTATATGTAATATACGACCTAGAAATTCACATTCGCGCAACGCGCAATTTGGAAAACTACTAGTTAAATTAACTATTTATGTGTTTCATCACTAAAAACCAAAGTTGAAATACTTGCTTTCAACTGTTACAAGGTTCTCTTATTCATACGACTTGTTAAGACGTTTTTATTTATAACGTACTTATGGATATCATAACTTCAAACAAATCAAAAGTTGTACCCTTTTAAATTCGATCATTTAACGTTTTTATCTTCATCTAGTATTAATTATTTAAAAACTAAAGGATACTACAAGGATATTGTTGGCATCGGAAAGTTCAAATTTTATATCCGGATGAATTATACAAAACTATAAGGTTTAATTGTTACATTTTTTCCTATCAAGAAAGTTCATTTAAGTTTACCTTTAATTTTCAGGATATGATTTTTTGAAAATTCAAGTCATGTAATTTGATATGCTAAAATCTTATTTTTTTAATCACAATGATTTGATTAAATTGTTATTTTTAAAAATTAGCTTATTATTTTAGATATTATTCAAAACTCTTAAACAATTCAAAGTTCAAAAATACATTTATTCTTGACAAACTTTGTGTATTTATCAAATCTTTTCTACGAATGATATTCAAGAAACTCATGTTTTCCTAAATGAACCCGAAGATAAATATATTTATAAGAAAACTTTAAGATCTTGATCCATCATCTTTTCTAAATGCTTTACTTATATGTAACAAACATGCACTATTCTAATTTCTAAATTTATATCCTTCTCTTATATAATATTGAATTATGTTATAGAAGATAACTTGATGATAAATTGTATACTCTATAATCAAAGTGTTGAGGTTTAATCAGGTTGTTATATGCAGGTTTAATAACTATTTTCCTAATAATAGGATTTTTTGTTAAAAAACCATTGGCTACGTTAAAACCGAGGTGTGATTCTATGAATCATTTCTAAGGAAAGAACCTAAAGAGTTCATGTCAGCAATAGTACTCATTTCTTGAACATTGACAAATTCATACTTCATTAAAGTTTCAGAAACGAGTACTATTGTTTACATAAACTCTAGGAAAGACCGAGTAAGGGCATAGCTCATCAACCCCATGGACACCACGCAATATGCAAAGCTATCATCAGGTTTTTCGCCACCTCCTACGTCGATTGAGCATTTAATTGTTGGACTTATATG